>JAPDSC010102647.1:105796-141047 GCA_026290005.1 Latrodectus geometricus | reverse complement strand
TTATACTTTAAACATATATATATATATATATATGTTTAAAGTATAAGATCTTAAATCAAATTTGTACAGACTCAAGAAAATGTTTTGTAAAATATTTTTCTTACTTAACATAAGATTTTCATGTGGTATGCGAAATATGATTTCTAAATGAAACTTTTGGTTGAACAACAAAGTAATTTCACTCCACGCATTTAGAATTATCGTTGAGATGTATACTTCTGAATTACATACAAAATATCAATTCTGGATAACTAATATTTTGATCAGATTATGATATTTGGTTTTGATACATGGATAGGAGGGTTTCATGATATTATAATTTTTCTTAAATGAAAATGGATATTATAAGTTTTTGATTTAATTTGACATGGGAACTTAAATACTGATTTTCATTTATAATAAAAGGATTATTGACAGTTTTACGCCAAACAAATATTTGGGCTTCAGCTGTTGATTACGTATTAACCAATATAAATGGCCATTTTATTGCTTTTTTTTATCCTGCTTACTATCATATAACACTCAATAAATTAGATTAATTTTTCTATGCTCTAAAAAATAGATAAATGTATTTTTTCAATAGAAAAATTCAATGAGTATTGAAACTTAGTGTTTTTTTAACATTAAAAAAAGAAGCGCGTTTGATTTCTTGCAGTCTTGACCTGTAGTACCATTAGGATGATCAAATAAATTATGATTTACAAATTTCATTGGTTTGCTCTAAATTCTTATTGATATAAATTTTAAATTACGTTAGGATAAAAGAATAAAACTTTAACGTTTAAAAGAATTGACAAAGATTTATGAAATCTCTCAGAAGCCTTATAATCTTACAAAGTTGCCATGAATTATAAAATCGAGTCCATAAATTATGGGTAATGTAAGTTCTGTCAAAAAAGAGACAGAGGCAAAACAAATGAAACTTATTTTTAAAGTCTATTTGTAAGACAAAAAGTAAATAGCAAAAAATATTATATGTTTGACATCATTAATAAAAATTGCAATTTTTACTCTCTGGAGTAAATTTGGAAAAAGAACTTATAAACTAAAACCAACATAACATGGTTGGTATGATGGTTAATGCACAGTATGTCCCCCAGACGATGCAATATCGGCCGTACAACCCTTAGGCCTGCTGAATATCAAATTATCAATCTGATCTTGGGGAATATTAGACAATTCCTCATGCGATATTCTCCGAATTTCTTGTAGACATATGGGTAGGGGTTGACGGGCTGCAATTCTTAAGCCATGCATTCCCACACATGCTCTATTGGATTCAAGTCCAGTGAGTATGCTGGCCAGTCCATACGGGTGATATTCTCAGATTGAAAGAATTCGTCTACAATGTTTGCACTGCGAGGACGGGTTTGGTCATCCATAAACAGAAATTCCGCATCCATGGTGCCACGAACAAACGTACATGTTGTTTCAGAATGACATCCCGATAGATGTGATCTGTCATGGTTATATTCTGAACATGCAGGTTAGTTCTGGAACCCAGAATAATTCTTCCCCAAACGAGCAATCCTTCAACACCGTAAAGGTGTCGTTCAATGGTGTCCTCTTGGTTACCACCAAAAGAACACCATTGGTAACGGGTACTGGGTCCTCTCCATACCTCACACAAGACCACTGTTGCTGTGTCCACAATGCTCCTTACTACAGGCTAACCACAGACAACAGTGAGTTGTGGTAAGTGGAACACATCTGACAGGTCTACGAGCATATAGACCAATGTGTCCTAAATGTCTGTCTTGAAACTGTCGTACAGGTAGCTGAAGAGAGCTGACAAGACAGGTTTAATGCTGTGCTACGTCTGTTTCTTTTGGTAGTATCTGCCAAATACCGGTCCTTATTCGGCGTTGTAACTCGGGGGCGACCTGTGCTATAACGTCTACTCATATTACCATCATCTTGGAACCGTTGCCAAAGACTGAAGACGACACTCTGGGTGATTCCAAGCTCCTCGGATACTTCTATCCACATTGCAGCCAGCTGATAATTCTATCACGTAAAAATCACCCAAATGCTTCCTTTGTGCTATAACTATGCGGTTATTGCAATGAAAGGTTTTTAAAGCGCTTGCGAACAATTTTACTTCTTTTCAACCAGCCCTTGTATACCCCTCTCTTACACTGTCTTCATTGTGATGTATTATCGGCGCCATCTTGAGGTTTCTTGTAATTTGT
Organism: Latrodectus geometricus; assembly: GCA_026290005.1. Taxonomy (NCBI): domain Eukaryota; kingdom Metazoa; phylum Arthropoda; class Arachnida; order Araneae; family Theridiidae; genus Latrodectus; species Latrodectus geometricus. The sequence goes on along the minus strand of JAPDSC010102647.1, from coordinate 138,855 downwards.
ATATTATTCATCAAGATGTGTGTGATAATTCTATATGTGAAATATCTATTTTAGAATTCAATTTCTGTGTGATTCTGAATTATTCTTTATTTATGGACATGAGTGTAAATTAAGATAATTTTAGGTTATTCTCTCTGAATATATATCACAGAATTTAAGTATTAAATCCCGTTGAAATAGTTTTTAACATTAAACATATAAAATATTTTTTCTATAAAGATAATATGTGAATAAAAATATTTTTTATTTTTATAATATATTTTTGGGATAAAACTATATTTTTTGTAGAATGAATTTGCATTTTCTTCTGCATAAGCACTTCATAGATTTACTGTTATATAATTTCGAAGACAATAATTTAAGATATATTGTAATATTTTGTTCAATTTTTGAATTACAGAATTTTTCATTACTTAATTTATAATTTTTAAAGGTTTTAAAGACATTATTTTAAATGAGGGTATTGTTTTACAAAATCAAGGATTAGAATATATCTTTTTTTAAACTGAATGTTTAAATAAGAGTGTATACATTCAGGAACATTGAGAATAGTTTGCAAGAAATAAAAAAAAAGTACAAGTGTTAGCCTTTTCAAATAAGTACAATTAGATCCAATATGTAAGTAATCTAATTATGGTGCCATTGTGCATAACCACACACCCGGCAGTGGCGCTGCTATCAGGAAGTGGGCTGTATATAAATCAAGGCAAAGTGAAAGATTAAAAAACGTGACAATCACATGCTTACTCTAGGAGGAATTTAGTAAGAGAAGAATGCACAGGAAATGTGTGAGAAGACATTTCTCACAGTTAAACCAGATTTGGAAGGGCCCTATCGTTGGCAAATAAATAGCAGGCCGGCTGGTCTACACGCAGTGTTGTTATCCAGGTAGACAGTTCAATTCTGCCATCAGAACATTCATGGTGCAGTGGAAACGAGATAGTACCCCGTGTGGCGTACCAGGGCTGGGATGACCAGAAAGATGGCGAGACGAGAGGATCAAAGGATCATGCGACAAGTGCTCGTATATCCCGTTGGGACTCGTTCCAAGATACACGCAGATATGGGAGTACCAGTTTCACAAACCACTTCCAGACGCCTTGCGGAAGCAGATTTCTCATCCAAGCATTCTTTTGATATATTATCACTGCAACATTGATGACTCCTTCTACAGTGGTGCCTAGCTTAAGCAACGTGGAATGCCACGGCTTGGCGGAATGTGGTGTTTAGTGATGGATCCCGGTTCATTTTGGGTACAGATATCAACCATCTACGTATGTGGAGGCACCCTGGTGAATGGTAGATTTCACCTTACAATGCGCGTGACACATTGCCGTCACGTGGTTGTCTGGAAGGCTATAGACAATCTTAGCTGGTTCATTCTAGTTGTGATATGTGGAATCTTAATGGGCCAGCATTATGTTGATGACATTCTTCAACCTCGTGCGGGGCCTTTCCTAAATGATCCTTCAGGGGCAATTTACCAGCAAGATAATGCTCCTCCGTATGCAGGTTCAAGTTGCTCTAGGCTTTCTATGACATGTTCAGACTCTTCTATAAACGTCCCGTTTCACAAAGTTTTCCCCGATAGAGCATGTTTGGGACCAGCTGAAACACTAGGTGCCACCATGTCACTGTACATGATTTGGAGGTGGCTGTTCAAGATTTATGAGTACATCTGCCTCAGTACGACATCAGACGTCTAATCAACTCGATGCTGAACCGTGGGTGGCATATATTGTAGCATGAGGTGGTTCTACGGGCTACTGAAGTTGCACTGCATTTTTCTGATTTTACGTACTACATTTGTTTAATTGTCTTGATTTTAGGACCAAGTGAATCTCACATCTGTATCATTATACGTATTAAATCTTATTTCTATCTTTTGATATCTTCTTGGTACGTTATATTCATTGTTCTTGAATGTATAATTGAGAACACATAACTTAATACACATTCAAGATTTTTATCGTAACTTTCCTCACAAGAATATTAATTTTGTTTGTAAAACATTTTATGCGTAAACTAATAAAGTCTCTAAGATATTGAGATGAAAGAAATATAGAGCATATGAAAATTTTTGTTTATCCTTTTAAAAATATTAGACGTTAAGTGTCAGAATTAAAAGACTTGGAAAAATTTAGGTAAATATTGGATTGAAATAAACTGTTAATTTTATCTGAATACAGTAATTTGAACTCGCAACTTTTTTTACATTTGGAAAAATATATCTTAATTCAAGAAAAATGATCAGATTTTTCTATAAAATTTTTTATAAACTATTATAAAGTTAAAGATCTTCAGAATTAGCAAAAAACCCTTTATTCTCTTAAAAATATTAAACATGTATAACTTGTATAACTTTAAAAATAAAATTATACTTAATTTTATGATGATAATATAAAGTTAAATTTTTGAAGAAAAATTATTCAAAAGTCAGAGCTAATAAACAAAAGTCATTAAAATTTCAAAAGAATAACATTTTATTCTTTACAATCTAAAATTTGCATTTAGTTCATAAAAATAGCATAGGCTACTTTTTATTTCAAAATATTTCTTAAAATTATTCTAAAATTAAAGAAATACTAAAAAATTAAATGCTAAAAAAATGTTTCAACTTTGCTATACAGTTAATTTAAACATAATCTTTACTTTTCATATTTTTCCCGTGTGTTTGCAGGTGTTAGGAACTGGCAATGTGGCTTACAAATTTTTTCAGAAAAATAAAAGTGAAATATAATTACATCTTCATAAAAAATGCTTAAAACTATTTAATTCAATGTATTTTGGCATACATATATATATATATATATATTCTCTTAACTGTTTATTACGTGTTTATGTAATCTTTAATAAACATTAATATTATAATGAAATTCAAAAATTTTTTAAATGGTCCTTTTCAATATATTATGTGGTTACATAATATATTGAAAAAGTAAGATTTCATTAAAACTAACTGTAGAATATGACATGAAAAATTGTAAGAAATGCTCGAAATAAAACTAAATCATTTTGTTTTGTTTTTCATTTTAGCAGTATGTGTTTCTTTTTTGCTGATGTCTTCCAAATTATAATGCACTAATTAAATGGATTCAATTATACTATAAATGTGAAATACGATTTTTAGTTAAAAAAACTTTCGGACGGTACTTCTTCAATAGAATTATTTTTTTAAAGTAAAATTTTGAATATGATTCAATTATTCGAAATACCATTATAATATAATTTTTAAAATATAGACTATAAAGTTGGTATTCTTAATTGTGCTTTTAAGTGTAATTTTACTATAATTAATAACAGTTTAATTGTAATTATAGTTTAATTCATAGAAAATACTTAACATTTTTCTATATTTTATACTTACTTTTTCATTTTATAATTTCTTGGATTTAATTTTTAATTAGTTCATATTTTGTGCATGCAACTCAGTTTTATTGCATTTATTCTAAATAAAACTGAAAATGCCAAAATAAGTCTATTTGCATTTTGTTGCAAAACTATTTAAAAATTATTTCTGTAAAAAAATATATTTTAGCTTTTTTTGACAATATTTTTAATATTAATGTCAGATATTGTTATGGAAAATAACTTCATTTGCATTTCAAATTTAATGACATAACTATTCTAAAAATGTTCTTAATTTACGTACTCGACAAATAAATTAAAATTGTAAGCTACGCAAGAGAGATGCCACTTAATCCGGAAATATATAAGTATTTAATATTTGCATTGAATACAGTTAAGAAATATGTTTAGTGACTATATTTATTATATAATAATAGATTTGATATATAGATTATAAGTATCAGATTCATGCACTTAAACTACATTACTATAAGTTGGTAACAAAACTATTCATAATATGTGATAAGAGCACAACTGAAATAAGTAATCCTTACTTCTTCAAAACGATGAATCAATATTTAAAAATAGAATACATGTTTGGCAGATATATTTTTCTTACTTTCTTTTTACTTTATTGATTTTAATCCAGTTCCAATTTCTGTAAATAATAAAAATCTTGAGATTTTATTCAAAGTATAATAAGCACTTGTCTCATTTCATTCAGGAAGTGGGGTTAGCAGCCGAACGGTTGACAATTATCTTTTTTCGTTTACCTGAGCGTCACTTGGATGAAATACATTAGATCATCTAGCAAAGTAATTCAATATTCAATAGCTTTTTAACTAATGAGAGTTTTGAAGCCTTATATACTTCATTCAATGTTTTTTAATAAAGTTTCGAATTTTAGTTAATCAATGCATGAAAATTCATTCCGTGATAGAAAATATAAATTTGAGGTGCTTCTAATTATGTAATTTCGTAATGTGGGCATTTGTATGTGTGTTAGGTTGTAGAAATGCGCGCTTTCATGCTTAAGCTAAAATTTCTGTTAGAAATGGTATTGCTTATTCGTTATTTTCAGTTTTTTGTTAATTTGGTTTGTAAAAGATATTTAACGCGCGAGTTTCACTTCTATTTTCATTGTATTCATTTAATGTATAAATTTTTTTAGTTCATGATAATATTAGAATTTAAGGTATGTTGTAAAATGAAAGTGTTATTTATTTGTAAATTATAGAACTATATTTTTTCACGTTTTAACTCAAACTTTTGTTAGAAGTCTTTTCTTTTACTTTCTTGAGATTTTGTTTATCTTAGTATATAATATCTTATCTTAGTGTACAAAAATATTTCATGTTTAAGTACTGTTTCTGTTTCATAACATTAAATTAATAATTAATTGTTCAATTCATAACAATTTCAGAATTTAAAACTTTTGAAATATATCTGCATTTATGTGTTAAAATTATAAGAAGTCATGATTTTACATTTAAATTGAAATTTCAATCAGAAAAGTGTTTCTGAATTCTTTAAGTTTTTATCTATTTCAATAAATTAGTATCTAATATGTATTCTGCTTTTGGTTTGGTTGCATTAATGTTTGTCTTTTTAGCTCATAATTAGGTGGGATCTCCGAAATCTTGGTACATGTTTTCCATTTGTAAAATCTAAATTAATTGAGCATGCTGTAAGCCAGGTGCAAACTATAAATTCATTGATCCAGATATGAAATGGTTTATAAACAGAACCAAACGAAGTGTTTCAATAATCTACAGATAAGTTTAACAGTTAATAAAATAAAAATAATTAACTAAGTATGTGTGAAGCTATATTGTATTTGTATTATATTTATTCAAAAAAATCATATTGATTTAATATTATTAATATAAAAGAGAACTTTTGGGCACTGTCAGTTTTTACAATTATTAGTTATTTAAAATAACAAAATATATTTATAGATCTCTGAATCAAATATGTATATAATATGATCTTTAAATGAAATAATGAATATAGTTATTTGAATTGTCATGAGGCATATTGGTAATCAGTTATGCAATGTTTACAATTATCAAGACAAAGTGTTAGTCATGAAAATCTTCCTGCAGATTTCCAAGTTTATTTTATTTAATTTAAAGTTGTCAGATCCATTTCTTAGCAAAAGAAGTAGTTAAATTATTTGGAACTGAGTTCAAAGGGTGACATGAAAATGGTCTATGTAACGTAATAAGATAAGTCTGCAAAAAATGAATAAGTAAATAAAAAATAAATATGCTTCTCTACAAAAGTGTGTTTCTATTGTTTCGTAAAAATGTTTCTCGTTTGTTTAATAATTATTTAATAATATATTTAGAATCGTCACAAATTCCATTGAAGAAAGTAAAGAATAAATTTTCTAAAATTCAAAATTTTAAATTAGTTATCAATAAGACTTAAAAATGTACAAAATTTCCATTTGTCGAATTTAAATTTTTCTATTGGGCAAATCTAAACTTTGAATACAGAAATTATTATGTATAAGAGGGTCACTCTGAAATGTTTGAGATACAACTAGGTTTTTAAAGTTATACTTACAAAATTTTAGGTGTGTTCAAAGTAGTTTTCTCCAGCATCAATGCACTTTTGTAGATGAATTTTCTACAAATTAAATGCCTCAAGCCATTCATTTCTGGAATAGATGAAAAAAAAGGCATTTATAGCCACATCGGTCTCTTCTTCTGAATAAAACGACGTCCACGTACGTTCTTTTTTAGATTAAAAAATAACCAAAAGTCGCACATAGCTAGATCAGGTGAATACGGCAGATGTTCGATCACTTTAATTTGTTTTTGTTTAAGAAACTCAACTGTTAATCTGGCTGTATGTGAAGATGCATTGTCATGATGAAGCATTAGTTCTCTAATATTCAGTTCTTGTAGAATTTCTGGAAGACAGTTAGTGGTATATCAGTTTGCTGTTACTGTCTTCTGCCCTTCCAACTTGATGGATTTGACCAATCCCGTACTTCTGAAGAAAGCGGTATACATCACTTTTTCAGTGCGCGTTGTTTTTTCACCATTGTCGGCGTGGGATCATCTTCAAAGACCCATACTTTGCTTTCTTGACGTGTTGAAACGTCAAAAAACGGTATGTACGTTTCATCACCTGTTACAATTTTAGAAATGATGTGGTGGCAACCATCATTTAGCAATTTAAGAGTTTCTTTACTGGTTCTGACACGCTCCTCTTTTTGGTGCTCAGTTAGATTATGGGGAACCCAACGGCAAACTACTTTCTTCATGCGTAATTCTTCATGAATGATTTTGTGTATGGCTGTGGATCCAATGTTAAATTCTTTCTGTATTATTTGATAGGCCAGCGATTATCATCCATTAACATTTTTCGTATGGCAGACACATTATCCGGGATTACTGCCGACGGCGGCCTTCCTGTATATTCTTCATCTTGATGAAAATTGCGGCCTCTTCTAAATTCTCTAAGCCATCTGAATACAGTAGCACGAGCTGGAGATTTATCACCAAATGCTAATTGCAACCGTTGAATGCATTTTTATTGATTTAATCTTGCTTTAAAATCATAGAAAATCATAGAACGAAAATGTTCTCGCGCCAATTCCATTTTCTCTTCTGTTTAAAATTTATTCTACGCTAAACAAGTTGAAGTAAGTCAGTAAAAAATCGTCTTCTGTGTTAACATACTTTGTATTTTAAAATTAAACCGTTATTTTTATTTTGTAAATTTTTGTCTGCGCGTATCTCAAAAATTTCAGAGTAACCCTCGTATGAAATTAAAATTGGGAATAATATTTTAAAGTAATATTGAAACAAATCTACCTATCCATTTATTTTGTTTGACAATTTTGAAAGAATTCTTTTTGACATATTTATAAAAAATAACTTTTCGCAAACAAATGTAAAAATTATCGAAACAAATCAAAACGAGATAAATACCATGTTCTGAGAAACAATTACTTTTTAAGCCTTTTTGAAAAAATTAGCCATTTTAATTAACAGGAAAAAAACATATACAAGGCATAATTTCATTCATTTTATTAGAGAACAATGTCTGACTTATTCTCTTGAGGCATTTTCACCCATTTTTTTTTATCCAAAACAAGTTAAAATTTTTTTGATTTCATGAAAATTAATTTAAAGAATACTTTTTCTCAACGAGAGTTGTCGATTTATATAAGACTTTTTATTACATTTTACTATAATTTTTTTGTTCTTACATTGATTTCATTCGTTCATTTAATCTGTTTTCGTACATATAGCTAAGATCATTGTACAATAAATGTTGCCAGTTAATTGTTAAGGAATTTAATGTATTTTTACCAGAAATATTTTATTATATTTGACGCTTGATATATTCTTTGTGAGGAAAGAAAATAAAAATTAGTTTAAAAAGAATAAAGAAAGCTTAAAACAATATTTTTGTATTTAATATACGCATTTTAATGTCTTCCATGAAATTGTTATTTTATGATCAATTTTTGTTTTCAAACTTAGTATTAAAATTAGTATTTTAAAATATTTTTTCCTCCTGTCAGTCTTCGTAAGTTTAATTAAGAAATTTTATCACTTATAGCTGTTTATTATTAAATTTAATTAGTAATTGAATGAAATAAATTGTATTCTTATTTTAATTTAAGTTGAGTGATGCAAAAACGAATTCAAAGAATAAACAATTTTATTAAAAGGAATTCTCTATTTTGTTATAATAATTTTAGTTTAAGCACTGTTTTTCCATTGCATTTTTATTTTTTAAAGTGCATTAATTAATTAGGCTCACAAGGGCAAAATTAGAAAAACATTTAAAAAAACATTTTCTGTTCTATGTTTTCAAGAAAAGCAAAATTTGTTTTGTTCATAATTGTTTAGTAAATTGTATGTAAATTTAAGTAAATAAAGATAATTTAGACTTTTTAGTTTGAATAATTATTTTTGGTCAATATGTGGTAGTTCCTGATTTAACAGATTTAAAGAAGTACACACACACACACACATGGTTAGAAAATATGCTTAATCAATTTAGTTAATTGTTAACTAACTGATAATGTTTTAACTTATTGTAACAATATTAGTTAGTTTTAGTTAAAAAAAAAACATCATCACATGTTTTAATTATTCATTGAACAAAAATTTTTTGGTTCGTTAATTACAATTTTTCATGATGAGTATATAGAGACAGGAAAGGAAGAGAGGAGAGAGAGAGAGAGTAAACATGCAGACAGGAGAAGCTCACGAGGAATAAAGGAGCAATTAGATACAGAATGGAGATCCTAAAGAAAGCAGTACGATTGAAGAGACCTACCAGGAATAATGCAAGAGAGTACTAGTTATGCGATAGAGTACTAGGGCGAGAGAACCTTATGCGCGATTCTTCTTATATAAAGGAGTAAGTCTTTTTAATATCTTCCTCATGACCCTGACCACTTTATTCCATAAATTTGTTTGAAAGAAACTTGTATAAATAATATAAAAATTAATTAGAAATGTTTGTAAGTATTTAGATTTTAATAATTCAATAAGTTTTGTATTTTTTAACTTTGTCTTTCTGATTTGTTCTCTCAACTTTCCACTAATTCTCTTCGAACCTGGGTTAACTCGGTGTGTTTCTTTTATACCGAGTTCCACCACAACAATATTGTGGACATTGGAATAACAGTCTTGTTTTGCTAGTGATTACATTTTCACACTTAGTTAGAACAGGTTGTGCTGTGTTAATAATCTTCAGATAAACAGATATTCCAGACCACTTTCCACTTTAACAACCGCATATAAAATGATTTTTATGTAAGTATATTTTAATTTTACATTCATTATGTTTGATCCTTCTAAAGGAGTTACTTACTTATTCTTTAATAATATAAAAATACCAATACATTATAATGTTTATTTTGAAATATGAATGCAACTTAAAAATACATTTTTGTAAAAGTACGGTGTTTCTATTCTTTATGTAAAGAGGAAATTCCATAAAATCTGAGATTTATTTTTCCATAGTAGAATAGTGAGAGAGAGAGAGAGAGAGGAGAGAGAGAGAGAGAAGAGCATTGCAAAATTAAAAACAAAAATGCTGGTGACTTTTTCAAATGATAACTGAACATTTATAAGTATTCTAAGCGAAGCAGACATTTCCTTGTCCCAGTTTCATGTTTGCTTAAAGAGCTTTTTTTTTATTCACCCTACAGAAATGAAGAAATGATTCAGAGGTAAAAAACTAAGCTTGTTGTGCCATAAAATTTTGTATCATTTGGGAAAAATACCTACAGCAACAAATAAGTTAATGAAAGAAGTTTATAAGGACAAATGTGTTGAATCTAAAATTTTTAACACAGTGATATCTAAAAAAGGAGACTTACTCCAGAAAGTGTTATAAATAATGTAATTGTAAAGTAAGAAATATCAATATTTTCGAGATGTTAATCAATGTTGCTATATTCACATGACATTCACTGATTTTTTTCCAAGATTACTCAAACTTTTTATTTCAGTTTTCTGCATATATATCTGTCAGATTGAGTTACACGCTGATGTGTGATTATCTTGAAATCACAAACATTTATTTATACTTTATTATACATCCTATAATTATTATTGAGACTAAAGAAAATAAAGTATAAATGATGACTAATCTTACATAAAAATATTCACTGTCAAACCCATCATTCCTCTTTGGATGTCTAAATGTATGAATCTAATGAATGTCTAATATTTGAACCATGTCGCTAGCTGTTCTTGACAAAGAAGTCTTTCATAAAAACTACTCTTAAGATTTTCGAACTAATCAATATGTTTACCTATTAACGTGCTTAGTTTGTGCTCATATATTAATAGATACTATCATAAATTGTTTTATCAAGCTGCATGATTAATTTTATTTCTATATTTCATGCAAATGAAAGTTAACAAATATTAGAAAAAATTACACATAAATTAGAAGGGTAAGAGTTTTGAAACTAATGTGGAGTTTTTGACTAAAAACTTAATTAATATGACGAAATACAATAAAAAACTTAAAACATTGGCCTCAATATATATTATGAGACTGATTAACAATTTAGATATTTATAAGTTTTGCAAATTTTATAATTAGTAATGTACAATATCTTATTGTATTATAACTATTAATGTATTATAATGTAATTAAGTATGTATTATAACTATTAACGTTATTACCGTTATTATTTTAATATACGTTATAATATGCATTCTTAACTTTGAAAATATATGCATTTATGTATACTTTAAAAATGACACCAATGCCAAAATAATAAATTGATCTATGAAATTTTTCTGTAAAATACTTAAAAAATGTATTCTTAAACCAGGAATTTCGTAACACTTAATAAAGTTTAAAATATATTATGATAATCTGTTAATATAAAGTATATTTAAATCTCATATTAAATACCAAATGCAGCCGAAATGACTGGTAAATGCACTGTAGCTGTAAGTTCAGAGTTTCAATTTCCACCTCGGGAAGAGAGGATTTCAATGATTCTTAATTCTTTAAAGGCAATAAATTGCAAGGCTAAAAGTGCAAAAAGTCATCATAGAGGGAATAGGTGAGCCGAAAGCTATGAACTACGTATTGATTAGCTACTTTAAAATGTTTCTTAAACCATTAACCATAAAATATAATCATTTTAAGAACATTAAATTATGAGAAAATATTATACATAAATTCGACATATTTTCTAATTTTCTTTTATATCGTAAATAGAGCAATAAGAGATAAGTTTGTTATATCAGGTATTATATTTTAAAAAGAATTATGTATCATGATTAAAATATTAATAAATATAATCTGCTGAAGAGCAAATTACAATGTTTTTAATTCAACAAATATTTCAAGGATATATTTGGTATTAGAAGTAAAATCTAACTAAGGATCATAATTTCATTCATTTTTGAAAAATGAGTTTTCTTTAAAAGCATAACAATAATTTGTATCATATAAAAAAAGAATAATTTGTTAAGTTTTTCAGACTAATATAACTAAGAAATCACTCAATATTTTCGAATTTAGAAAATTTAAAAAAAGTACATTAAGTCAATATTTTTTAATCTTTCAATTTTGAGTACTAAACTACTTATGTTTAACGTATTACAAAAATTATATTAGAAAAGTATATATATATGTACACAATTTTTAACAAATATCCTATTAAAAATAATTATAAAATAAATTTTTCAGCAACGATTTTTTGTTACATAAATATGATTATAAAAGTAGCTTCAAGATAAGCATTTCTGTGATTTGGAAATCCCGTTCCAATTTTCTCTGTGGAATTATGATTTAAGAAACATTTATTCTGATTATCTTACATTGTCACATTAGATTCCTTACTTTATATTATTCAATATATGTATTTTGCAATTTCTCAGTGAAAAACAATAGATTAAAAGTTATCCTTCAGTTAAATAAAATTTAATTTCATATTTCTCCTTTTGGTCTAACAGGACATTAAATCATTGCACCATATATGTATAGTAATTCGATTAAAAAATGTTATTTCATGAAATTTGCTGTTACGGATTTATACTTTTATATCAAAAATCAAATATATTAACTCAATGGATATAAGACGATATATAGAAATCATTTAAATCGATGTTAACAAAGGTTTTTGTGAGTATAAGAATTATCATTAGTTTCAAATTGAACATAAAAAATTGTTTCTACAGGGGAGAGTGATCCCAGCAAACACACAAATGTCAGTTACATTAAGAACCGAAATCGGCTTGCCGATAAGAATAGTATTGGAGCGATACTGACGAAAAGTACCACTATCCGTCGAAGCATGTCCGCACCGGGCAAATGTGGGCCGAATGTATGGCGCGGCATTGGAATGGTATTGGCAAAGCCGACGTAACCGGTTGCCCGTTATTTTAACAATGTCATTCTATATGTGGACCGAATGCTTTTGATAAGTGACCCAGCATCGGCAACGACTAAATGACCGACAGCACACCCCTTAATAGAATTTTTTCTTAATTTTAAATTCATGATTGTTCTTTTTTGTTTTAAATATTTGTTTCATAAAATTTGTTTAATTTCCAATATCACTTAGGCTGTTTTCACAAGTTGCATTTAATATTTCGTCAAAAACTGTTAAATAGTGCTTTACAGAAACAAATTCTCTAAAAGCAGTTCATATGATTAATAATTGCAAACAGAACAGTTTTATTATTTATTTATTAACTAAATATTTCAAATATTTTTCATTATATTTCTGTTTGATTGAAATCAAAATTCTTTCATTCAAAATTTTAAAATCAATGTGAGAAAGCTGTTAGTTTTAAGTGTTTTAATTGAGAACCAATACAAATATCACAACTATTTTAATAGAATTAAAGCACATATTTAAGAATATTTTTTATATTTGAGAAATAAGTTTCCTTAACATAATTGTTTCATATATAATAAATTTATAACTATTAAATTAATAAATTTACTTCACTAAGTTGATGTCATTTAAATAATATTTGTTTATTGAAAAAATGATTTAATATTAAATTATTTAAATATTTTTTCCTTAAAGAATAATTTTAACATAGCAGAAAAATAACAATTTTATTAATAGTTAGTATGAATATTGATAAATGCTATGATATTGGAACTCAGAAATCATAATTTTAATAACTTTTTTAGTGAAAATTATTAATATTTTATTACCATGTAAGTCATACTGAAATATATGTGCATGGAATACAAATGTTAATTTTAAAGAGTAAAAATTTAATTTTATTTAAGTATGCATATATATTAAAAAAATTCCCCCCAAAACTATGTAAAGCTATTACAAGTTAATTTAAATTAAGAGCAGTATATACACACATAAAAGTTTCACTTAAATTATTATTTTTTATATACTAAATATTCTCACTTATTTGAAATGCACAATTTTTGTATTGTATGAATGAAAAGAAACATTTTCTAGTTAAAAAAATTATTTGTAGTTTTCTTTAGTCAACTAACACAAATGTTTTATACAATACTTTTCTTTTTCAGAGGCACTCTCATACCTCTGAAAAAGAAAAAAATAATAAAAGTATTCTTTGAAGAAATAAAAAATGCTTGTTAATGAAATTGATACTACTAAAAATATTGACTGGAAAAACATTTATAATCATTTGTATGAATGCCAATATTCTATTTTTCAATGAAATTGATCAATAAGATTTAAATAAATTTCTATTGTAATTAATGAAAACTTTTCTTTTTTTTTTAAACAGTTAAGGTATGAGACAAAAATCTTAGGAATAAAGAGCAAAATTATTCAAACTACAAAAATTAAGCATTTTTCAATTTAAAATAAATGTAAAATAAAAAATACTAAAACTGGCATCAAGATCATCAGATCTGGTTTGTTTTGTCAGTAATTGAACCTATAAAGAATAATTCAGTTTACTTTATAAATATTCATGTGTAAATAATTCTACAACAGAAAAAAATGCATATTAACCCAAAAACAATATAATTGACTCTATAATGATATTTATAAAATCCATTATATAACGTAATTGAATCAGTAGTAATTCTTTTCGTGCAACTATTTTCACAGGGATTTTTGCATATATTGCCATCTTACAATCAACATTTTGCTAGTACTTAAGCAAAATTGTTTTTGAACTTACAAGTTTTATGTTATCAACATTAAAAAGTAAGGAGATTAAAATTATTTACAAACCTGTAATATTAATGCAGAGTGAAATATCTATAAATTATTTATTAGCAGTTGATGATTCCCAATTCTAAATGAAAATATGTATGTGAAAATAACATTTTTAAAATGAAAATAATTACAAATATTCATTCTGAATTCTAAGTTAAGTTGCAAATCATGAGTCATTCACATGAAATTTAGTGCTGAAACTAATAAACTGGAAATTATTAAAAAAGAATTTATTTTTACAAGCAAATTCTTTCACCTGTAAACAAAAAGTAAATATTGTGTAGATAATATTAAAATGATAATAGATATTTATTAATTTTGATTACATGCATTCTAATTTTTGGCCGCCAAATTTAACTAGATATTATTAATATAAATTCAATGTTAAAATTTCTAAAAACAATCAGACCATAAACATTAATTAAAGTTTATAACATTTAGATTATTATTTGTTCATTGTCTTATCTATACAAACCCAAGAACCCATATAACTGGCAATGGTCACTTGAATATCTGCTCGATCAGTTCCACTGAGATATAAGTGCACAGGAGTAAGAAATTAACTCCACACCGAATTTAAATGAGTTTTAAGATTTATAGCAAAATATATCTAATTTTTTATCAAAAACAATCAGAGGTAAAATACTTGAAATTTTTTGAATTTTTTGATTATCAATTAAATATAAACAACAATCCATTTGGAATGGAATATATATATATATATATAGTATCAAAAACTTTCGCTTAATAAGAAAAAATAATGTACATATTTTTTCCCCATTTTCCTACGTGGTAATGTAGCTGAAAAATATTCCGTATTTCATGTCAGTTATATTCATCAAACCTAATTGATAATTTGAAAAATACTTATTTAATAATTTTTGCCTCAAATTTGAAAAAGTATACTTAATTTGTAGGATTTTTTACATTTTGATTATATGACATAATGTTGTTTACTCTAATATCACAAAGCGTTTTATTATTACTCATTCTAATTTTCTAAGATCTGACAATAAATGCTTTCAATATTAAAATATTTTTGATGAAATCTATTAGGTAAAATTACTGTAAATGAAAAATATGCTAAAAAAATATAGCTTAAACGTTATTGGAAACTGTTATAATATTAATTCTATTAAGATTATTTTTCTAAAAATAGTAACTGGTGGCAAGTAAAGAAATGCTATATTTTTCCATCTATAATTATCAGGAAATATTTTCAAGCCATAATTTTCTAGCCCAAAATTAAAAACTATGAGAAAGCTGAAAAATAATAAAAATAAGGCCAGATAAAAAACAAGATAAATAAATTCATTGAGAATTTTCTTTTTGATTTGCTTTAGAAATATATCCATAGGATATAAAAAAAGTGTATGAATTACAATATTAATTTTTAATTTTGAAATCCCAAAATAAAGCAAAATAAGTATAAGAGAAATATGATTTTTTTCACGTTTTAATGAAACTAACTGCCAAAGAAAAAAAAAATCAACATGAGTCTGATACTTAAATTGAACCTTTATTTATGTGTGAGTGTGTTGTTCAGTTTCATTATTTAACATAATTAATAATTATTTCAGAACAAATTAGAAATTTTCTTAAATATTTAAACATGTTATGACAGAATGTGTAAATCATAAATAAATAATTATTTATCTTTAAACATGTTATATTTTTTAATATTTAATTCTTACTTAAATATTTTAATGTTATACATAAATATTTATGTAAGTTTTTTGTGTTGATAAAGTTTAGAATTTTAAATTTTAGTTAAAACATTTTAAAATTACAATAGAAAAGTATAACTAAACTTTTTATTTCATAAGCAAACAATGTGGAGATTAATTATAATAGATAAACAAATTATAATTACAAATTAATTTAAAATTGAGAAATATATAAAATATATGGCTGATTCAAAAATCATGCAAGAAAGACTGAAAATAAAAAATATTTCATTCAATTGAAAAATTTAATTTAATATTTATTATTAATTTCAATAATTAATAAAATTTATAAAAAGTGATATTAAAATTAGAATGTTCTTAAAAAAGTATACTTACGTATTTATTTTGTTCCTTTTAAATAGAATAATGATATTCTATAACGTCATGGTATCAAAATAGAAATATTTGACGATCGTATATACTTCTAAATCGGAAATAATTCTAAATAAAATAAAATATAGTAGTTTAGTTTGCAAAATTGTTATATTGAGTATTGCCAGATGACAACAAAATATTAGTAATTTTTCTCCTTAAAAAAAACCTGCAAATTATTAAATTTATGTCTATAAATTTTTAAGACCACTTTGAAAACGATATTTTATTGACTATCTTTTTTTCTCTGAAAACATTTCTATTTTTCATTTAAAATTAAATAGAAAAGGAGAATATATATTATAAAATTATTGCGTTTGCTCTAAAATAAAAGTCAAATATTTGATTCCAAACTCAGCAATTATGTTTAACTGCATTTATTATATGCAACTATCAGTTTTCTAAAATGAAAAACTCAATTATGTTTTCCATATGCTTAAATAATCAAAATAATATCAGAAAATATTAGTTACTATTTTAATATAGAAGGAAATACTGATAGGCAAACAAATTAGTTAGTAAGAAATGTTTTCAGGAACGAAAACTTTTTGAAAATTAACATCACATTGATTGTTAAAATATCATTCAGATGGTCTTACTTTTCAAATTAACACATCAAGATTCAAAATTTAATTTTCCCGTTCTTATTATTTCATATTTCCATTGCTGTATTTGCTATTTAGATAGTATTTCATGAATAAAATGGTTGTTATGAATTTTTTCCAAAGAAACGATTTGTTGAATTATAAAAACTAATTTTTGAAGCTCATATAACTGTTCTTCACTTTATGAAATATGGAAAAAATTTATTGAATTTATTAAATAAATTAAAAATGAAACTTTTCACAAGAGGAGTTTTTTGGATTTTTAACTTCTATGCAAAAACAACGTAGCAAGTTTGAGCACCGTTAAGGAACTAGGTCGACACCTGAGAAGCATCTCTCCATTTTAAGTCACAACAGTAAAAGAACATTGAAATTGCTTACATTATAAACTCCAATCTCGTTAATAATTGCAATGAATCTTCGGCCGTTTTAGGTATAGAACTCATTAGCTCTTGATCATAAGAAGGACGGCTTTCTTAAGAAGGTCACCGCGGGAAATGATTCTCCATTATAAGCATGTAAGCATTTTAAACTGATCTTCGTTACTGCCACTAAAAAGTAATGTGTTCTTCTTAATGTAATGCAAGATCAAAAGGTTTCATAATGAACATAAAGAGCATTTAATATATCAATTCATATATTGTGAATTTAGTAATAAAATTTATTAAAAAATATTTATTTTTATTGCAAGCAAACTCTTTAAAAGTGTACATTGCAGTATAACATAAAGAGTGTACTTACAGAGAGAACTTATTTATTTTTAATATTTAACTGCTTTACGTAAGCTATAAGAAAATTTAAAATAACGACTGCTTTCAAAAAAATAGTCACAAACGTAATAGAAGAAAGTGCACCTGTCTATCCAATTTTGGATAATTTAACTTTGATTTTATTGTGATTCGGATAATGCCCGATGAAACCCATTTCATAGTAATCAAAATGTAAATATATTATCACGCTGTTTTGAAGAGACGGATTTCTTAAAAATTATAAAATACAATGAAAATTTAAAAAAAAAAAAAACACATTATCCTACGATTTCAGGCGTTTTGAGTCATTACCCTTGTTGCCTTTGTAATAATGATGGAGTTGAATTCAAAGCTTCAATTAATGGTTCCACTGACTTTACCAGTTCCACAACTGGGCTGACATATGATATTCGGCCCCGAATCAGAATGCAAGTATTAAACCTATATCGTTAGATTACATTCACAATTTGTCGGCAGTCAGCCATATTAGGACCAATACTTGTTTCTGATAACATTAAAGTACAAAATTTTGATGTCGTTTGCCAATATGGAACTGATATCGTTACGAAATCACCATGCCAATGCCGATGCGTACCCGACGCTGCCGACATTAGGCCGTCAGGATGCCGATAGGCTTGTGTTTGCTGGGATACTTCAATGTTTTACTTTTATTTCAAAATCATTTAATTATTTTATGCTTTTTAGACGTATATTATTTGTTTGAATTTTAAATTTAAATCAAATAATCATACGTTTCATTAAAAAATTTATTTTATTAACATTATAATAATTCAAATTGAATCAAAGTACTTCAGCCATATTTCCTTTATATGGAAATAGAGAATTTAAGATAAAAATGCAAAAACACGAATACTTACTTTTAAATCCTCTCCAAAATATATCGATTTTTGAGAAGTTAAAGGTTATGTTTAATATAAAATTTCTGATTTTATAAAATTTGAAGTGATTAGAAACTAAGGGTATTTGCAATTTTCAAATGTTCGATTAAAATTGTATTTAAAATTATTTATAAATATTTTATACTTCCTTATTGTCGTTTCTTAAGTAAGCTGTTAATATAAATAAAGGAATAATTTTAATGAATGAATAAATTAGAATTGTTTATCAAGAAACTAAGATATTTCAAAAAATAATCCTTATTATGGCAAAAATTTCACTCCTCTGTAGACTAAATTACAAATAAATCAATAAAAATGAAAACACTTTTTCTGTTGTAATTATTTTTCTGATAATTCCCATGTTAGGTATGAAGTCACTTATGTGAAAATATTTATAAATCTATATTTTAAAAAAATTTCACTTAGTAATGAAAGTATTATAAAAATGTAGCATCAAATAAATATTATAGGATTTATTATTTTATAGGATGTATTATAAAATGTTTTAATTCAAATGAATTTTGCTAATCTATATTAAGAAAATGATTAAAATTAACTTCAAAGTACATGACTATTATATTATTTCATACTTCTGATTTTACCGTATTAATAGAACTAAGTGATTATTTTTACAAAGCATTTGATAATATATATTTTCAACATTTTTTTTACTGGATAATTATTTATCTGCTTTTACTGGATAATTATTTATATGCTACAGACGTGAAATTTATACGAAAGGAAGAAGGTTCTGTGATAAGCAAATGATTAGCTTTTCAGCGCATTCAGACAAAGCAGGCGCCAGTAGCGACACCTACATTATGTTTAAAAGAGGAAATTGTTCAGCCGGTTCCTCATACACAAATTGCATTTGAATGTTGTTGCCTGGTGAAAAGTTGTTGTGATGCCTCGTGTAAAAAGGAGAAATGCGTACCAGCACGTTTCTGATTTTGATAAAGGTCGAATTGTACCGTACCGGGATTGCGGTTTATCTTATGGCAGTATTGCTGCTCGCGTAAGTCGAGATCCAATGACTGTTAGCAGAATATGGAATCGATGGGTTCAGGATGGTAATACGGAACGCCATGCGGGATCTCAACGGCCATCTATCACTAGCAGCCGAGAAGACAGGCATATTATCCCCATGACCGTAATGGATCGTGCAACCACGTCACGAGCCGTGAGTCAAGAAACGGGGTCGTTTGGAAGACAACAAGTGTCTGCACGAACAGTTCGACGACGTTTGCAGCAGCATGGACTCTCAGCTCGGAGACCATGGTTGCGGCTTCCCTTGACGCTGTGTCATAGACAAGAGCGCCTTCAGTGGTGTGATCAACGACGAACCTGGGAGCACGAATGGCAAGACGTCATCTTTTCAGATGAATCCAGGTTCTGTGTACAGCATCATGATGGTCACACCCGTGTTTGGCGGCATCGTGATGAACGCACACTGGCAGCGTGCATTTGTCATCGTCATACTGGTCCATCAACTGGCGTGATGGTATGAGTGCCATTGGATACACATTCGTGTATCCAATGGCACCCTTTTCACCAATGGCACCCTTTTCGGTCACCTTGTTCGCATTGACGGTGCTTTAAACAGGGCACGTTACATTTCTGGCGTGTTACGACCCGTGGCTCTAACCTGAATTCGAGCCCTGCGAAACCCACGTACGTTTCAGCAGGATAATGCCCGACCGCATGTTGCCGGTATTGTACGGACCTTCCTTGATGCGGAACATGTTCGGCTGTTGCCCTGGCCAGCACGTTCTCCAGATCTTTCACCAATAGAAAATGTCTGGTCAATGGTTGCCGAGCGACTGGATCGTCACCAATCGCAAGTCACCGCGGTTGATGAACTGTGGCATCGTGTTGAAGCTGCATGAGCATCTGTACCTATGTATGTAATCCAATCTCTGTTTGACTCAATGCCCAGGCGTATAACTGCTGTTATTACTGCCAGAGGTGGTTGTTCTGGGTACTGATTTCTCAGGATTTATCCAGCCAAACTTTTTGAAAATTTAATCACTTCTTATTTCTAGTATAATATATTTGTCCAATAAATATCATTTTGTTATCTGCATTTCTTCCTGGTGTAGCAATTTTAAATGGCCAGTAGTGTATATATATATAGTGTATATATAATTAAGTAATTTTCTGTAAGAAATTTTCATCCATTACATGAAAAAATATCTGATTTCTTCTATTTATTAAAATGCTTGATTTCTTTTACGTCTAAAAATGTTTACTATTTCTTATTTACTTTCATATATTAAAAAAAATATCTTAGATTAAAGATACAACACCTATACATCAGATTTCTTATTATTTTCTTCTACATAAGAATTTCAGATTTTTACGTTAGTTTTAATGTTAGTGCTTTTCTGATTTCTTGCTTAAAAGTATTTTCAAAATCTAACATTTTTAATAGTATTTCCAAAATAAAAATATCTTGCCAATCTACTACTGCTTCATGAGTGCAATTTGTTATTTTCTAGGTGGGATATGAAATAATTCCATACCATAAATTTTTTATCATTTTTATATTAATGAAATTATATTTTCCTGTCTAAAATTATTATTTATTTTAATATCTTGTTTTATATAAAAATGCTTGGAAGGAAAAGTTGATGTTTATTTTATAATTTATTATTTCATTTAGACTATCTTTGTTATTTCAAATTAATTATTGTATTTATAATTTAAAGTGGAGAAGTGTTTTAATTTTGGTACATGATGATGTTTCTTTTTATATGACAAAAAAATATATGACTATAAGGTACTAAAAAATGAAGTACAAAATAAAATACTACATGTCAATATTATTGCTCCTTTTTCACTCAAGTTAGAAATTTTTTAATGGTAACATATCAAATTACTTTGGGACTTATGAATTTATGTTTCGTCTTGAGAAAGAGAATTGACTAAAAAATAAATTCCATGAAATTTTGGGTAGGAAAATCGAAAGAACTTCTTACAAACTAATAACAAATATTGCCGACAGGTGATTTTATATACTAGAATTACATTGTTTAATGACCTAAAAAACAAAAAGAGAGAGAAAAAATAAGTAATCAGTTTCGTAAAATATGTTTGAGTGTCTTATTTTGAAAAAACCTTTATTCATATATAAAAAAAAAAAAAAAAAAAAAAAAAAAAAACGTTTATTTTAATAAATATTGTGTACAAAATGGAATTATGTTTTAAATATAAATATTTATTTACTAATCATTAGTTTGAAACTAATAATTAGGTTTTTCTGTTTTATTTCAGATTGCCCACTCGCTTTTTAAAACATTAGTTGTTTTCTCAGTCTTAGCTAGCTCTATCAACTTTAATTGCAACAAATATCTTTGTATCATATTAGACAGATCACAAATTGCGCAAAATTTTGCATTCGGCACATTGTTAGTGGTACCAAGCTTATCAGACATGTGTGTGTGACTATAAATAAATACCGTCAGTTTCATATTGTACAAATTTCTAGATTTTTTCTATGATTTTTTTCTTACTTGGTTAACTAAACTGGTTAGAGATTTTACAACAGCAATTGCTGTAGAGACAAATTGTACCCATCCTAGAAACTACTTCAATAATAATAGCAAAAATAATCCACAACAAGAGAAGCATTTTGGAACAATAACAAAATAATCAACCTATAACAAGTTTAAAAAGAAATTTCTTATTTATTATCCAACAATGCTTTTACAATTCCAACACACTTTTCTACACATCAAACATACTTTTCCATTTTTTTAAATTATCTGTGTGATTTAAAATTTTACATTTCTTACCGTTAAGATATTTCTTGCATTCGTTTTCCTTATTTTCATACAGTAATTTTTTACACGGCTGACAATTAAAACTGTTTCATCCAAAAGGAATAAAATAACAAAATGAATTTTTGTGAATAAATATATTGTAAATAAAAATAAATTAAATTTAAGAGATATTCGACCGAAGATAGTGAGAAATCAGTATCTAGAATAATTTCTTCTAGAAGCACATACGTACCTAAGCAATGAGTCAACTGGAGGATGGACAGTATATGTATAAATATAGATGTCCACGCAATTTTAACTTGATGCCATAATTCATTAACAATAATTGTTGGCACACCATGATGAACCAATCACTGTGTAAAAATAAACTAGATGTGTTACCATTAACTATTGGCAACACATCAGGAGAACATGAGATTCAGAGCAATAGTCGTAAATCAGTATAATACTTTTAACATGATGTAAGTCATTATTTACTGTATTGGTGTAGTATTTGGCAAACCTCGATAAAAGGGCAGATTCAAGTTGGTGTTACCACAACGGAAAATAACAAAAGCTGTTTATAGTACCGTCAAGTTGAATAGGAGGTGAAGGAGACGTATATTCAATGAAACACTATGCCATCACTCCAGGTGATTGAATAATGAGTGTGACGATGTCAAATATAAAGTGGCCATGTGTATTACCATTGTACCACCAAATATGAATATGACCATTCTGATGGTGCAAACTGAAATGGAATGCGTTTGAATACCAACGTTATTCTATTTGTCATTCAGATTTGTCTTTGATCAAACTACTGAAGGCATTCCTGTCTATAATGTAGTGTCAAGAGTAGCCAAAGCTATGACAATCCACGTTGCTGCAAACATCATCGAAATATTCAAGCAGACATTTGTTGTCTTACGAACAAATCTATGTCTTTAGTCAGTGCTCGTGATGACGTGGTTGTAATTTCTATTAAAGTCATGGGGTAACATATCTGTTTTCTCCGCTCAGAGTAATAGGGGTTCACTGAGATCAAATACGATGTTCCATATGATCGTTTTATAAACCCGTTGATTTCATATCTTTTAGATTATCATAGAATCTTGACTATATATCGCAAACATCCATATTTCGATACAACAAATCCTACAATCCGTAATCCTTCAATTCGACTTCTATGAAATTCAAAAATGTATTGGGTCATATTTCTCCTTCTTACAGGAGGGTTCACAAGTATTTTTCACCAGGTAACAGTGACCAAACGTGTTTGTGTAAGTAAACCTTATATAATTTTTTCGCTTAAGAGCATTGATGGTGTTATTTCTATTGTTAGTTTTACATGGATACATTGAAAAGGTAATATTCTCTTACCACAACATATTTTCTTTCTAGTAAATTTCATTTATGTATCACATCGTCATTTTGGTGTAGACATTTTATTGTCTAGCTAATTAAGTGATCATCAAAAATAATTTTCGCAAAATAATTATTGGGAGTTAGTATTATCATTTCATAAAAAGATGTCAAAGCAAAAAGTATATACTTTGCAATCAATTTGAGAATTTATACTATCCTAATATTTTATAGCAACAAGATTATACCTTATTTCTATTTAAGAAATATTATCAGCTCTCTATTTGTTTATGCGTTTCGAACAACATCGAAAGAAAAGCTATCCCTCACGATAAAGTTTTATTTAGAGTTATATGCAGTAAAATATTTTAAAATATAAAATAAAATGAAAACATTTGTGTGTATTATAGTAGATGCTACTTACAATTGAAACTTTAGTAAATATTATTTTTAGGCAATCAAATGTATGTCATTTTAAATAAAGTATTCAAGACTTTTGACAATACATTGTGGGCACACTTGGTTCTAAGGATTATTTTTCCAACCATTGCATATTTTGCATATTTGTCTTCTGTGAAGTATTCATAAATAATGAATGGTATCCAACTTGTTGTATATAAGGAAGGAAACTCTGAAAATTCTCTATCTATCACCACAACGGATGTGTGTGCAAAAGTAGTTTTCATGCTCTTCTGAAGGTTTGTATATTTGACTTTAAGACCGTGAAGTGGACAGCATAATGACAGAAAGTTGTTGTAAGGGTTTATAATACCTACAACATTTTTTGGCTTCTGGGAGAACTGTTCCTAGAAATAAGCGGTATTCTTCGTAACATAGGATAAAAAACCCGGAAAACTTTCAAGCTTCATTCCTGGTAGATGTACATACAAAAAGCAGAAACGCAACACCCACCTCCTATTGTTCAATAGTGACTAAGTTCTCAAAACAAGAGAACTTTTTATGAATTTGCACAAAAAAATGATATATTGGAGTAAATTTAAGTATAGAAATCCAAACTTGGCGTTTATCAAGAAATTTTTAAATGCCATTTTTCTTCAAATTGCATGGATCACTTATTCTTTTGTGAATTCTTAAGTTTTATTTCCAAAATATCATTCTTTTAATTTTATTTTTAAGTACTTAAATTATGCTAATTAATTTAATTAATTTTCTATCATTTTAAATGATTACTATATTTAGGTAATTTTGTTTTTGTCGAAAGCTAAATTGGTTGAATACAAACTTCAGTTGAAATTAAAATATACTCGTTTATTTTGTCGAGAATTATTTTATTCATTTTCTAAATCATTTTCAAACATTCCTTATATTGTATGAAACTAAAATGATATAAAATGATCTATTTTATTTAAAAGATTTCTTAAATAAATATAATTGAAAAATGATATTGTGTGTGATTGATTTGTAGAAAAATTTGAATACTTATTTTCATTGTTAATACAACCTAAAAATTAAGTGTGTAGATTTAATATACAAATATATTTCAGTATGATTGACTGAATTTGACATTAATAGAGAAAAAATATTTTTCTTGCACATCTTTTGAAATAAATGGTGAATTTGGCGTCTGATGGTATATTTTGAAACGAATTTGACCCATGAGATGCATAAAGTCGGTCAAAGTGATATGAATTTTATATTAAGGTTTTAGATTATGCCTAGTTCTCTTTATTCATTAGAAACAATCGTTTTATGAAGTTGCAATAGTTTTATTGAAGGCATTTATATCAATTAATAAAACAGCCATTATTTGTTACGTTGCTTTGATTTTATGCTCATAAATATTTTGCTAAAATTTTATCTTAGATAATATTTTGATTTACAGCAGCATGTATTAATTTATCAAGTAATAATGTAAACAACTTGTTGTAATAATTTATGAATATTTCACATTGTTTTGCTTCAAATTTAATATTTTTTCATTTCTTAAGCTAATATTCAATACGCATAATGTTTTTAAAGTTTTAATGCTTTCTGGAAAACTAATAATTTACTCAAAAGTACTAGAACACAGATTATAATTATCATTTTTCATGACATGATTTATTTTAAATAATTTAGACACTTTTAAGTCTATAAATTTCCTATCATTAAAGGGTGTATTAAATTTATTTTTTAAACATCACTGTAAATATTTTAAGTGTTTCAGTAGTAAATTTAATAATTGAGGAACAAAGTAGTATCAAAGGAAAAATGTTTATTGAAAAATATTTAATCTTTTTACTTTCTTTATAAATTGCGTTGACAGCATTTTTCTTTTCTGACTTGCATAAAATTTTAAATAGTTATCTTTAATCATCTAATTATTTAATTAGCTAAAAATAAAGGAAAAAACTAGAGGTCTATTTCACACAATCGATAAAGCTAAAAAAATTACCTGAACAAAATATTTAACAATGTGGAAACATTTTAATTGCAATTAGTATAAGAACACTTTAAAAGAATTTGTAGCAAATAGGGAAGCGTGTAGTTAAAACAATCAAATTGTTTACCTCGAGTTAAATAAATTTAAATTATATTAAATACAAGACAAAATGATTCAGAAAAATAGTTTTCATTCTATGTTTACATAAAGCGTATATGAAAAAATCAAGTTTAGAACATTTATTGGTAAAAGGATACATTATGTAAAATAAAGCGATTTATTAACGGTATTTTAAAAAATGTAAATTTAACAATGATTTCATCATTTTTATGTCTATTCATGAAATCTCATTTGTAAAAATTGATTAATATCATACTTTATTTGCGTTGGAATGTAAAATACAAAAATATTTTCTTAGGAAAAATAACTTGTTGATATGAGTGTATAGAATTTCCTCTGGTGTAATGTATTTTATAAGAATTCTTAAAATTAAAGTCTAAGCAAATAATAATTTTTTTATCTTATTTATGATAAGTACACAAATTATTTAGGCATTAATATGTACAAGATTGTCGCCCAATATCTATATTAATTGTTGAACTTCAATATAAAGTAAAAATTATTAATATTGCATTAAAATAAATAAAAAAACTTTGTGTTGTGATTTTTAAAATATTATCATCATTTTGTTTTGTTAGAAAATCAGTTATTTTAACTTGCTTAAAGATGATAAAATTCATTCTATTCATTTTAATTTCTCACCATCTGTACTATAAATTTATAGGATTAGTTTGATGTGTGTGTTTTTGTGTTCAGATACATTAGAACCAGTCTTACAGCAATGATGTATTCCCCTTAATTTTAAAATGATAAATGCATTTCCCTTAAGCTTGCAAATAAAAGTTTAAAATAGAAGAATTTCAAAATATTCTAGCCAACTTTTATCCTTCTGATCTTCTGGGATTAAAAGTAATACGCAATATCTTACTCTGACATGACAAATAGCTATGATAATCTAATGTTCAATAAATTAAACAATTGTAATATGTAGGTTATTTTCTTTTTAGTAATGAGATTGAGTTTTAAAAAGACAAGTTTTTGAAAGACTGAGTGATTAATATTTTAATATGGATAAGTATACAAATAAATACGTAAATTCCAAATGCCACTATAAAAATAATTTTTGGACAAAAATTAAACTAGTGATCAATGTATAGAATAAGTAACATAACAATCTATATTTCAAAAAATTGTACTAATATAATTTTACTTTTTAATTGTTTAAAACAAAATTCATGAAACAAAAATTGATCACTTAAATCAATGCAATTTAAAATATGTTTTAAACATTTTATTTATTTTAGCGAGGAAAAACTAATCTAATGTTAGAAATTTCATGTTTGAAATAAAAGGATCTCACCATACGTTATTTTGTGTTTGAATAAAATTATAGTTGTTAAAAATGGAAACAATAAATGAGGGGGTAACAGCCGTAAATAACCGAATTGAATTGTTTTGAAAAGAAAGACCATAGGAAGAATTCAACTTGAAAAGTGAGAAAAATGAATTGGAATCATTTTGTTTTCACCCTTAAGGAAAAAATTTGACTAAAATATCTGAAAATGTAAAAGGAAGAGTTTTGGTGAAGCAATTTTTTCGCTTGATTTAGTACTTTGTTTACTTATTTGAATTCTAGAAAATGATACTAAAACAATATTTCTCAAATTCTTGCAGGAAACTTATTTCTTTTGGTGAACTATGTTTAATATTCATTTTCATGGTATTGTAGTTAGATGAAAACCACAATTTAAATAAAAGTTTCTCTTAATTTTATTGAAATTATTTTTCTAAAGTGAATCCTTCCAATATTAATTATGAATTCATTGATACAAATACTTATGTATAATGATAAAACTTGGTTTAAAGACATGTGAAGACAAATATTTATTTTATTCACATGTATTAAACTATATGTGCAATTTATTCAATGAATGTCATTGTATGAAAATAGTATTTTGTAAGAATAAAGTTTTCAGAAGAAATTTACAAATATATGTATTTAGATGTCTAATTAATGCAGCGAATTTTCTGCCATTGTAAAGAAAGTGGAAAACATTGAGTGCAAATGGTAATTAGTGAATAGAATAATTGCTTCACAGAATCTAATTTTATTTCTTTTTGCAAACATCAATTTAAGAAGACAGACATTTGATAAAAATATTTTAAGGCATGTCCTAAATATATGCATTTGTATAGAAAAGCATACATTTTCAAAATGAAATTTAAAAATTTAATATACATTTTTTTAAGGAATGATTTTGTTTAAAATATTTTTTCAAAAAACTTTCATTATTTAAGCAAAGTTTTCCACTTTTATTCCAAAGTGTTAACAGTTCTTCTGCATAAATGCATCAATGCCATTGCCATTATTTATGTGAAGAAAGTAGTTTCAGACAATCTAAATTATTGAAGAAATGGTAAGAGAAGTGGTTCTAGCAATAATAATATATGATAAATAATTGTCTTATATCTTGCCAAATAAATATAAGTTCCCATACATCATAATTTAAACAATCGGCAAGTATTTTGTTATTTATATTATCCCCTGCATTTTCTTATTAAATCTAAGGTTTTTAAAATAATTAGAAAACATAAGCCTATTATAAAAATGAATCACTAACAAATGCTGAAAAGAGGTTTAAAATTAAACTAATGACAACCAACTATAAATGAGTTTTTTGATGGCACCTATGTATTATAGGTGCACCCTGAGGCGTTCCATCGTGACTCTAAAAGTGGATGCATCTTCGTAATTTAGAAGTTATTATCAAATAGAAAGCTCCCAGACTTGGTTTATCACTCATAAAAACAGACCCTAGAAATTTCACTTGGAATGCATTACATACTATTTAATGTCCCCCAGCTGCAGTTTAGTGAACACGTTGGATCCTTTGACAATTCAGGATTTGAACACACTACCTTCTGATAATGAGAGCCATGCCAACCAGAATACTTCAGACAGAAAAATAGTTGATTTCATGCTCTCTTCCCATCTTTTCTAATACTTCATTGAAATGAGATATCAATGATTAATAATTTTAGAACTAGATAGAGTTTATAAGCATTATTATTTAATTTGACTTGGTTTTAGCAAAACTATACACAAGACTCAGTTTCATGATACAAAATGCCTTTTTAAGAAGCTGACAGTTAAATTATTTTGTAATGTGTAAACACTTTTGGGACCCGAAAGATGGTGAGCAATGCTTCATTTAACAATAGAACATTTTGTTTCCCCTTTTAAACTAAACCTTCTGTGATAATTGATTTATTAATTTGTTAAATATTTGTTAAATTTGGTACACTGCCTAAAAATATTTCTAACTTATGTTCAGGTTCTGTTTTCATTGCATTAATTTAATCTATCTCTTTTCAGCATATAATGAAGTAGAATTTCTAAAATCTTGATGCATATATCATGTACTATTTCTTGCAAGAAATTTGACTGTTCAAGGAGTGATCTTGCGTTTGCGTTCAGATTTAGTCTTTCGTTTGGAGACACTGTCGTAAAATTCTTTCTCTGATTAGTAATCCTAGAAACATGGGGTTTTCCAACTCCAAAAGCTGCGGCAATATTTATTACATTCATACTAAGGGTAATAATTCTATTCGTTTTCTTGGGAGTTATATCCATTTTTAAATACATGTCAGAAGAAGACAATTTAATCAATCGATCATTTCTTACAGCAATTGAAAGGAAAAATTTTAAACATGTCATTATCACATGGTTAAACCAGTGTACATTAGTCAAGGGTAGTCGCACGTTGGACCGGCTAGAAGCAGAAAATCCCCAAGAAAGGAACAATGTTCATAAAAAATATGCTTGCCCCGATTAATTAAAATAGTTGTGTATTATTACGCTGAAGATTCCTGTCTCTGATATATTTATGAATCGTTAAATATCTACTATCAATAAATGTAAACCAAATACGTAATTACTTGAATGTACAGAAGCAAATGTTGAAAACATTTTAAGATATTTATTCATATAAATGATGACTTATAATAAAAACACACGAAAATCGTCTTAGAGTCTTCTAAAGCTACATAATCTAGCATCTTAGAACAATATTATTATTTTTCTTGAAAATTTAAAAAATTTCACAGCATTTTTTGATTTTATTTGGAAAATACTAGTAATGAACAAATTAATATTTAAGCTATCAAAGCATAAAAAAGGAAAACATTGTTCTGAAAATTAGAAAAACATATTAAAAATCTGATGATTTATTAAAAAGACAAGATAATCACGATAAAAACTGTTAATTATTTCGTGGATTTTATGCGTCATATTTATAATATGGTTTTGTTAGAAACAAGATACCGTAAAGATGACTTATTATTGGTTATTATTTATAATGGGTTTATATATTACCCTAAATAATTATGTTGTAAGGTTACGATTGGAATTTTTCAAGCATTAACGATTTTCAAAACAAAAAATGAATTAAAAAGATCTATTTTGAAAAACAATAAAGTGGCAGTACAAATTACAATGTAATAACACAATACAGAACAATATGTAAACCTAATATTGTATATAAACTGAAAAAATTGTGACTAAAGTAAGAAGGTATGTATTTTCTAAATTGCTACAAAAATGAATATCACCCGAATGAATGAACATTTTGCAAGAGGGGAGAATGAAAGTGCTTAAGTAGCACACTCTTTGTTAAATATATTATTTTCAAACTAGTAGTAATTATTAAGGTTCTTAAAGAAAGTAAACCGTAATCAGAGAAAATTATCTGTGGACTTGTGCCCAACTATCTGCTGTTCTAGTGAATTCACTTTTATTTTGTTTTTACTCCTTTCTTTGAATTTGAGTATCCAAAATTAAAACAGACATAATTCGCTATATTTAATAGAGTTTTATTCCCGATATTTACTTGGAAACATTATTATCTTTCAAGTACATTTTGTGAGAAGTGACTATATTTTAAGGTAATAAATTCATGCTGTGGGAAATATACCTAGGTATTGGCTTTTATATTTTGGGATGGCAAAGCTAGAAGAAGTTTGCATCTTACTAGGAAGTGGGGATAATTAATCTCATGTGGTTAATTTGAGAAAGCAAATTTCGTAATGAAATTTGTTGATAATCAAGGTATAACTGGTTTAACCAAATAATTTAACAACCAATTATCATATCTAATTGTTTTGGTTTTTAGGGGAACGTTTATTTATTAGTGAATATGTTAGCTATTAAAAATTATTAAAATTTTTTAGTAGGATTATTATACGATTGCATTATTTAAATGGATAATGTGTATGGAAATTTTAGAAAATTTTTTGCTCATATAAATTCTTTTATGATTGAAATTTCCTCGTAATTTAGGGACAAAAGTAAATAATTATTAGTTTTTACTGTTTCTTTATTATTTTGCATTTGAATGCATTATATCATCATTATTTCATATTTTGTTGCCTTCATTAAACATCACATTAAAAGAGAAAGTAGTTTATAATATATAGGGCATCAGTATATATAAATATTAACTTCAATGAAATACAATATTGTACCTCATTCTAAAGTGCTAGTACGAAACATGTTACAAACTTGCATTTGATACAGGCATTATGAAATGACTTATGGTTTAAATATCTTCTGGTGTAAATTAGGGGCTATTAGCATTTAAACATTTTCTAACCATTGTGATTTTGTATTTCAAGAAAATTATCATTATACAATTAAAGAAATGTTATTTTGGACTCTTGATTTTATTAACAAAAATGATAAAATGATTTTTTGCTTCTAATATAATTTCTTTTACCACATTTGGATAAATAAACACATATCCATAAATTAAGGATAACGATGGAAACGGCAACTAAAGGTACACAAACAAAATCAACATGATTTATTCATAAAGCCCATGTATTAAACAAAAGAGAAAGAGCAAAATAGATTGTGTACGTGTGATATCAGAGACATACACAAACCATGATTACAGCTCCCTTGGGCCCTTACACCACATATCACCCGAATAACAACTGAATGATGATTATATGATGATGATTAATAATTCTTTGTGTCCTAAATATGAGGAAGCTCAGTCCATACAACGACGACGATGTGGATGACATAAAACATCATCCACATGCGTCCTCATCGGCATACCTATACGCTCGTGGCACTGAGTATGGACAATTTGTGAACACGTTTCCTTTTTTTGCCACATATCCTCCTGCACCAATATCTAAAGTTCTCATCATTATGATGTACGCTTAGTGATTTTCATAATATTTCATCAAATTCCTGTTTGTTGAATTTTAAGAAATAATTTCAAAACTTTTAATAGTTTCTTGTTTTGGACAAAATGTCTTAATTTTATTTCTACTCGTTTTCATTAAATTTTCTTTTTTAGATAAAAATACATCTCAAAATAAAAGATAATGATCTAAAATATTTTTAGATTCAATGAGAATATTTTGTAAAATTTATTTACATCACATTAATTTATAGACTATTCAATTGGTGCCTTCTTAGAGCATGCATATCTAAATAAACGAATATAGAAATTTTTTTGTATCATTTTAATGAATGTTTTTAAATAAGCTACATATGCAATCTGCAAAAGTGTGAGAAGAAAATTAATGATCTCACAATATACTGAATTGAACTTAAATTGGGATCAATAAATATCAGTTATGAATTGAAAGCAGTTGAGTAAGTTGCAATTTTCTTTAAATTTTCCATTTGAGTAAGAATTCATTAAAAATTAGAAAAAAAATTTAGCTTAAAAGCGCTCATAAGAAACTAATTCTTTATAAACTTTTATTTCTTCGAAATTCTTTTAATTTAATTTGGATGCGGAAGTAGATCTCGTTAACATAATTTAACCACAAAGGGAATAATTTTCCAAAATAAAGGAAATCAATAACTCCAAAATATAAAATATAATCAGTATGATATATATCCAAATAAAAATGATCATTAAAATAAAAGAATAATCATAGTTTAAATGAAATTCAAATTTTTATTACACTAAACTTATTCATAAGAACTAAATAAAAGCGAAAATTGTAAGAAATTTAGGAGAATATAAAAATGGATTTTGAACAGAAAATTTATATATTTTTATCAAACGTTGTTATATATATATATATAT
>JAPDSC010102647.1:59339-99879 GCA_026290005.1 Latrodectus geometricus | reverse complement strand
GTTATTGTAAATATACATACAAAGTTTAACTAAGTTATTTTAGAGATATTTCAAATTCAATTTATCCAAAAAATCTTTCTCTATATAAAACCAACATTTCAAACAATAGCACTGAATTTTTAGATTTATTCATAAATAATGAAAATTTTACCACTTATGTAGCTATTTTCGATAAAACCAGTCAATATTCAATTTTAAAGTTAATAAATTAATTTTCTAGAATTCAAACATTTCTTTAAAAATTTACTGGAATGTAGTATTTAATGAATTAAAATGCATGTACAATATTTACCATAATCTTAAACTGTTCTGAAACCAAATTAAACGATTATTTTATCAAATTAAATGTAAATAATTATTTTCCGGTTAATTTTATTTGAAAATATATATGAAGTAAGGAATCGTTTGTAAGACTGGAGAAATGCATATTTTATATTAATAGTACCCTTTTACCCACACCCAAAACTTAATGGAAACATCCCTAATTATACAGTAAGTCTCATTAGTGATGAATTATCTTTTTGAAATGATTTCCTTTATTTTTTCTCAGGCATATGAGAACATGTTTGAAGTAGAACTGCCCAAGACTTTTACTAAACCTGATAATTTAACACTTCATTCTTTAATAATCTCTCTCTCTCACTGTCAAATTATTAACTTCTTAATACCTAATAACATATAATCAGTAATGATTAAGTAAAAAATTCTCCAATATTTAATCAAGTAACTATGAATATTGATCCATAAAAAACAACATGATAATAAAATTTGCTTTTCAAACTACTTTATAAGATTGCAGGAATTCTAAATTTATAGAATATTGTGAAAATTATAGTCAATATATTTTTTACAATATTAATCAAGGAAGAATTTCGCATAGAATATTCTAAACAAACCGCGTAAAATATGAATACCAGAAATTTAAGAATTTCAAAAATGGATAAAAATATGTTAATTATTTAAGAAAAATTTCTTAACTGCATTTCAAGAACTATATCTTATTTTTTGAAACAAAACAACTTAGGAAAGTTTTTTTCACTTGTTTCTTTATGTGTAGAATATTATCATTAATACTAATAAATGATTTAATTTGCAGAGAGACTGCGGATGATTTTAGAACGGAAAATTTCAATTAATCTGTCTAAATTCCAACCCCTTTTAGGTGTTTTTTTGATGTGTTTTTAAAAAGTGTAGTAAATTTTTTGTACTGCTTGAGCATTCAGGGCTGGCAATTTTTATCAGCAGTTTTATTAAAAACAAAGAAGGAATTAGGGGATCGATATTTTACTATTTTTAATTAAAATTAACGCAACTAAATTTTATCGTAAGATAGTCTTAATCCGGTTCTTTAATGTTTTGAGAAAATACTTCTATTCTGTATTTATTAATAAAGGATGAATTATTTTGAAATTTTTTTGACTTGGTCAAAAAATATATCATTTGCAGAATGTTTCTCTGATGAAGAGACATTATTTGAATATAGCATACTCGTTGTACATATGGTTAATATTTCTTACTCTTAGCAAACGGTTTTATGATCTACTTAAAAATATCTTGTAATAATTTGTGTAATATTTCTTTTATTCTCCAAAATTTTCTGCAAAGCTAGTAGTGGAATGAAGAGTGATCGAGGCTATAGTTAGTAGCAGATAGTCCCACTTTACACTTGGATATTTTGTATTTGCTTGATATCCAATTTAAATCATGGATTTCTTTAAATTTAGCCAGTATATTTAAAATTTATCAGTAGAGTTACTAATAAAACAGTTATTTATAAATTATGCTTAAATGTTTCCTTTAAAAATAAATATATGATCATTTCATTAAAGGAATATATTTTGGTACAATAATAATACATAGTGAGGAAGCAATATGTGTTGAGTTTCTGTGTGAATCAAATATATAAAAATAGTTATAAGAAATCTGAAATATAAAAGTTATTAAATAACATAAAAACATTTTTTTCTTGATGTTCTAATTTATCTTTCATCATGTAGTATTTTTTCCTGCTTTTTCAGTAATTTTTAGTCATTCCTTCAAAGCAAACTACCCTTATTAAGATTATTTATAAAGTTTAACTTTGAAATTTACTTTAATTAACATGGTCTTATATGTTTATTAGTGCAGGAATAATTTCTTTGATTATTTCAATTAATATGCATGAAAGAAAATTCTAATCTTATTTAGCTTTCCAACAGTTGAATTCATAGCTTCATTCATTTTTAAAATTTAAATGAATTTACTAAAGTATTTGTGGATTGCGGTTGCATCGAATAGATTCAATTGTAAATTAACATTCAATTTTGCACAAATCAATTAAAATTTGTTGCATAAAAGTGTGTTCTCTGAATGATTTGCTATTGTACAAATATTTGTCATCTTTTTTAAAAATGCATTTTTAATGACAATTATAAATGCATTTTTAAATACTAAACATATTAATATAAAAAATTAAATATTTCGAACATTCGCAAATGCTAATGATTTCTTAGATTTCAACTTTTTCAATAAAGTCATATATTAACTGTATCAAGTTTAATATAAAGTATAAAAAAAATAATTTTTCATTATGAATAAGTAGAGTGTAAATAGAAAAATGCTTGTAACAGTCATGTATTATTCAAAGGAAATTTATAAATATTAGCAGATTCAATATAATGATTCCTATTATATTTTCTTGCAATTTTTAAAGATTCAAATGTATAAATTTTTTATAATTATGTTAAATTTCAAGGCAGCTAATTTTGAAATTATGAGAAAAATAACTTTATATTCAGTGCAATAAAAAAATTATGACTAAGACTAATGTGTGAAAATGCTAAAGCAGAACATTCACTACATACATATGTTGGTATTCTCGGGTGAAAAATGTCGATTGACGAGTTCTCACAGTAAACAATCATGAAGGCGACAACACTTTCAAATAGTCTGGGGAAAAGCGGATGTTCAGCTCATAGCAGATTAGAGAAAACCACGCACCAATATCTTGGTCGTTGGAGAAAACTCGCATTGTAAAGATATGAGCAAACTGATGTTGCCACCACTAATCAAATATGAATAAGATTCTTCTTATAATTTCAAACTATTAAAGAATTAAATACATTTAATTAACATAAGAAAGTCTTGGGAAGAACCAGTTAAGCGCATGAACTTAATTCCTCCACTTTTACATTTAGAATATAATACAAATCAGCATTTTTTACATAAGCAAATTCGTGTGGTAGAAATCCACTAGCCAGATGATAGGGTAAAAAAGACGAAGTATATTATTTGTCAGAAGAAAAAAAATGACCAGTAGTTTATAAAATATTTGATTTAATATAGACCTATTAATTGATCAGGATAGTGTTTTGAAAATTAACACAAAATAAATGTTATAAACTTTTTGATATTAAAATAACTATAAATTAAAAAAAATAGGATTTATTTATACATAAAAATACCATATATTAAACATATATATATACAGTTGTTGAATAATTTAAATGAAAACTTTAGTCAAATTGCAATTTCTTTAAATGCTTTTTCAGAACATAAGATAAATAGTTAGACACAACTTCAAACTCTTAACTGTAGAATGAATGTTATTTAGAGAAATTTCATTTTAATTCATTATCTAGTATAATTATTGTATTTTTTACACTTCTGATATAACATATAACTAGGACTCAACTAATGAATATTTTTGAATTAGTTTCTTAAAATAAATTTATCATTTTTTTTGCTAAAATTTAAATAAAAATAATTTAAATAAACCTATTAATTTTTTTCGAGGAAAATTATTCTTATTCGTTATTAACAGTGTACATTGTTTTATTTTAACTTTTTTTTGTATCTTTGGTGTCCACACATCCAGTCTAAACACGCATTTTAAGTCAAGAAAATTATAGAATATTTTAATTATTGTCAAAAATTGATTACTACAAAATTTAATAATGAATTTAACAGAAACTGAAATACTTTAATTAAAACTCTTTAAATTCTTATTAATCCTTATGCATGTATAGTTTGAAATATAAACATATAATATTGAATATTTAAACAAATAGTAAATACTTTTTAAGTTTTTAAATTTTTATGCTACGAATTTGGAGTCAAAAGTATTAAAAGTCTTTTAAACTTTATATTGAAAACAACATTAAGACATATAGTAATATTAAGACATATTAACATTGAGACAATCGAACTCTTCTCAAGGATATATATTAAATCAGTCCAGTTTTAAATGAAAAAAATGTACGGTTGACTTTAAATGTATTTCACTTGTAGACTATAAATTTATTTCCTGTTCATATTTGTATTTATAGACTATAAATTTATTTCCTGTCATAATCTGTATTTTCCTGTTCATAATTGTCAGAAATATATTTTTTTAGTTAAAAATCTTTTTCAAAACAGTTCATTTTAAGTCGATTGTACGAGTGAAAATAATATTTTTCTTAAGCAAACTCGTAAGTGATTTCTCGTAAATTATTTTAAATATGAAGATAAATTTTTGATTGGTTGGTTGGGTTTAGTGGCGTAAAGTCCAAAAAAGGACAAGCCGTGCCAAATCTAAGTTTTAGATATATGATTTTATTTTTCAAGCCAATATTAAAATATTTGAAAATAGATCTTACCATAATATTTAAAACTTTACGAAACAGCATTTAATATAAACTGTATAGAGTAATAAATATTAAATAAATTGAGTACGAAATTTAAAATAAAATAAAATGCATAAAGGCTATAGCTTTTAAATACGCATTGAGACTGCGATAGGTGTGCTCACCAAGCAAATGTTCTAAAATTAAAATATTTCTCTCAAAAAATATGTAACAGTATTTATTAAAATCTGGACAGACTATTAAAAAATGATTCACTTTATATGCCTTACAACAGTGGTTCTTAACCTTTTTAAGCCGCGACCTAAATTTGAGAAATATGTTCATGTCGCCACCCCAAAAAAAAAGTCAAATTTTTTTCATTGCTTTATTTTAGAGCGTATTTTTAAAAATCTTCAATCCTACTATAATGATTTTTTTTAACTTAAGAATTTTTTATTTATTTTTTTTAACAATAAAGATAAACAAAAGTACTTTTCGATCCAAGGAAAATTTAATTAATAAGCAAGTGTTTTTAATAATTTTTATTGACCAAATTAAAATATATTTATAACTTTTTAAAAATAATATACATTTTAATTTATTCCTAAAAGAAAGAAATATCAATACATATGTTAAGTCTTATAAATTTTAAATGCAAGTCATACAGTTTTAATGAGAACCTTGTGCTTGAATACATTTTGAAAGATCTTGAAACCTCGGTTGATTGCTTGTCAAGGAATGCCTTATATCTATTTCCGGATTTAACTTGTTCCGGTAATTGTTTTTGATTACACACAGAGCCGAAAAACCAGCCTCACACATATGTTATTGAAAAGGGCAATAATACTTTTAGGGCTTCTTTAACAATTATTGGCTTTTCGGTTTTTAATTTTAACCAGAAAGCACATAAAGATGGAGTGTTTTTGTAGAAATTGTATCGAAGTGCTTGGTCATTTTGTATTTCTATTAATTGTTTTTGAAATTGATTAATGTGAACAAATTCCTCATGCAAATCACTTACATCAAAATTAAATGGCATTCGAACCCAATTATATTTGAAAACATCGTCTGCAGGGAAATATCGATCAAAGCCTGCTATTAGTTTTTCTAAATGATTAATAATAATTTTCTGTATTTCAAAATTTGTGATATCAATATTATTGTCTTCAACAAGTAAATTAAGAGTCGGGAATGAAGCAAGTTTCTTTACTTCAATCTAATTTCTCCATAATTTAAGTTTAAGGAATAACTTGTATTAGGGAATAACTCTTCTAGGAGGTGTTGGTATTACTTATTATTTGGTGTATTACTAACTTTTTCGGTTCGACTCAGCGCGACCCAAGAAATATGCTTCGCGACCCAATTTTGGGTCGCGACCCATAGATTAAGAACCGCTGCCTTACAATAAGGGTTGAAATAACTTAAAAAAAAGTTGTGGGTGAAATGCTTATGAAACTGATACAAAAATGAGTCAGTTGGATATTTACTATTGATAGAGGTAAAACGTGATTAATGGAAATATGGAATAGAGATTGTTGCAGACTTACATAATCTAGGATTCCTGTCAAAGAGACTGTTTGAAATGTTTAAATTTTCTTACAAAGTAAATGGAACTGAAGACAGATGCATCTGTGACGACAAGATTGTATATAGCATACTGACAACAATGAAATGCATAAACTCGTTTAAAAAATTCCAAGTCACATGATATTCCAAGCCAATAATATTATGGATAGTAGAACTTCTCTTACAAAAGCCATTTTGGTGAGGAGTAATGTACTTTTTCTTTTCCAAGACATAAATGAGTCAATCATTGACCTTATAAGGGGAGGTTTTGCATAAGCAACTCTTAAAATTTATTGGGCAATAACTCAGAGGAATCCTTTTTAAGCTTTAAAAATGGAATCACAATCACTTTCCTCCATAGCTTAAGATAAGCGTGATCCACTAATATTCTATTAAAAAATAACAGTATGTTTAACAGTAGGTAATTTCCGCACAAAAAAAGCAAAATCAAACCGAAGACGTCCCCCGGTGCGCTGAGGTCCTCTGTTAGAAGGTGTGTATCTACACAATTGTCCTCGGTTTCATGCTCTTGCCAACACACACACACACACACACACACATATATATATATATATACAATAATTGCTAAACATATAATATTGATAAGCATGCATTTATATTACTTTCTATTTCAATTTTGAAACTTTAAATCATTATTTTTAAAACATTTTTCATTTATTCTTTATCAGAATAATTAAAAATTTCTTCCTTGAAATAAATGCAAACTTACAGTAAAAAAGTCAATCAGCTTTGATTGAAATAAATTATTTTCAAATAAAATGTTTTATTTAACTTTAAAAAGAAGCTAGAAGAAAAGTTTAGATACAAATGTGAAACTCATCTGAGAATTTATTTTTAAATACTACTGCATTAAATTAAACTTGTTAATATTTATTAATTTTAATTTTTTGGAAAGATACATATCATGAGCATTACATAAGATTTTGAAGAATTAGGCATAATTAAATGACGAATTATTTTAGTGAGATAAAAATTTCACCTACGTAGATATCTTAGGTATTCTTTTTGAAGAATTCCATTGTTTCATCATTCATTTCTTGGCTACATATCCAAGTCAAGCGATGATGGAGATATTTGATTTGTGTTCACATATATTTTTAACATTGCTCCTTCATTGCTTCAATTTATATTTTTTAGGATATATAATGCCGAAAAATATTTAAGCCATCATATGTCACTTAGGATATTGACACTGAAAAATGTTGACTATGCAAATCGATTCAGAAAATTAAGGAAACGCATTATTACGAAACGAGCAGAAAAGGAGAATTTTATCTTAAGCTTAATTAATGAGATAGAATTAATTTTTGAATGATTGTTACAATTAACAAATAAAAATTTGAAGAAAAAATATAGCTTGGTTAAACGTGAAATTTTTCTACTGAATATTGGTTACGCAGGAAAATTAAAAAACTTACTTTAAACTTTAATTGGGGAACGATATTCTTATTAAATTCTAATAAATTGACTAAAATCCCTTAAAATTTATGTTTAGAAAATATTTTTGGTAATATGTTTGACATTTATTATGATAGGGAATTGAAAACACTATATTTAGAAATCATTTGGAAGCATATTCTTGAACAGCACCTTTAAACTTGATTATATCCACACGAATTTGTAGAAAATTTACCTAAAAAATAGAAAACATCATTAAAACCAAAAATTAGGTGTTTTAATTAAAACTATATCTGCTTTCATAAGTATTCTTCAAGAAATTTGTGGCGAAACTGGCTTTGAGGAATTAAATACCTCATCTGCAAGATGAGAAATAAATTTATCAACGCTTTATATTTTAAGACTTGTTTTTTATTATGCAAAAAATACAGCTTATATAATTACACAAATATTTAAAAAAGGGAGTAATTATAAAATATTATTTCTGTACCATGTTAAAGGAAATGAAATTTTTATAAAATGTTAGCTTAATTAAATCTCTTCCTCAAAATCATCTGCCACTAGAAATGAGGGGGAGGGTAAGCAGACTTATAAAAATTTAGTATTGGGATTTTTATATTGGATCTAATCAAATTGGATGTACTGCAATTTCAAAAAGTTTTATGGTAAAGATTTTAGAATTTTGTACAGAACATTTTACAAGTAAATTGTTCTATTATACTAAGTTATACTGATATTATTAAAAGAGTAACTAAAGATGTAATTTTTTTATTATTCATAATATATTTTTGTTCCTCCTTTGATAAGAGGATCTTCTCAACATAACCTCTTAGCAGTTATTTTTATTATTTTAAGTTGCCATAGGTGAATCATTTTTCATGCAAATGATCATTTAACAAATAAAGTACTATCTCGACTAATTAAACAAAGCAAGTAATTGCATCTAAATGAATTTTGGAAATGATTAGAAAGTAAAAAAATTCAATAATTATGAGTAAGATTTATATTCTTGGAAATATGACTTTATGAAAGCATCGAATTTCATTTGAATAAATGAAAGAAATTTCAGCATTTAGATATGTGCAAAAGAGGAAAATTTCAGTGCAAGACATATGAAATACTAACACAAATTCTAATTTGAGATTTGTAGATGTCATGGTGACGGTGTTATTTACTAAATGTGGAACATTGAAAAATATGGAAAAGGCTATTCTATTTAAGTAAGAAGCTGTTGATGTTCATTAATTTAAGCATTTAATACCTGCTTAACAGGGAGCAAAACAAGAATATGAAGCCTTAGTTATCATTGTGCAATTTAAAAGTCTGACCTTTTAGTTAAACCTAAAAAAGGCCCTCACACTTCAAAGTAGGCAACAGTTCAGGATTTTCAAATAGCTGTTTATTCATAGTTATAGAAATCTGAAAGATATATTAAATATGAAGCATTTAAAAAATAAAAGGTGGTTCTGAACTACTTTATCCAGTAGGTACTACAAAGCATACACTAGTTATCATAAATTAATGAAAAACCACAAAAATGACGATACCACTAAAAATAATGCATGGAAGTTAATAAAACTTTGGAAGGCACATACGTACTGGAAAGTACAAAATAGAATACAAAGAAATTACCAAACAATCATGGTATTATAAAAATTGGCATTCGTATACAATGAAAAAATGAGAGGAGTAAATTTGGTGTAAGAAAAGTATTTTTAATATGGTGTATGATCTCACCGAAAAGCCATAAACACATGCAGCAAAGTGCGATGCTTTCAGTTTTGCGATCGTGTGTATGAATTGTGTATGAAATGTGAACCTTTGTGCTCTTCCAAATCGGTTACGTCCCAAGCATGCTGAATTGGGTTAGGGTCCAGTAATAGAACTAACCACAGCTTTCATTCAATTCTTTCCTGCTCATGATAAGCATCCACGATGCGAGCCCCATGTGGTCTAGCATTATTATCCTGTAGTATAATAGCATCACATAGTGGCTTGGAATGAGGGTGCACATAAGCATCGAGGATGTCAACTGTATAAGTGTGGGCATTAGGATTCTCATTGGAAAAGACATGGAGGTTTTGTGCGTCCAACCAAAAAGATACCACCGCAAAAACACACAATGTTTGATCCGTATGGAACACTTTTACAGATGTTCCACGGATGAAAACGTAATCCACGTACTATCCAAATGAAAATGTGCCTACTATCACTTTTGTGGCTAAACTTGGACTCATCTGTAAAAAGAACAGTCCTCCATTAATCACGAATCCAGTGGACAACTTGATGTGCTCATTGCAAACGTTCCTGTCTATGACGTAAATTGAGCGGGACGCAAATGATTTGTCGCCCCTCATAAGGAATACGTTTGTGAAGCCTTTGTTGATCTGGATATCAGCTTTTAGGGGTTTGCAGCGAGGGAGTATCGGAATTCAGCCGACGTTGCATTTTTGAGATTTTTTAAAACTTTTTGTATTACTATTTTTTTAGGTTAGAATATTCCTATTAAGCAAAGTGCTTGTTACGAACAAGCGAAAACAGCTTTCACTACCAATTTAATGTTTTGGTAGAATAATCGTCTATTAATTACTACAGTATAGTATTACCAGCACAAATTAATAATTTTACTTGACTAAAGAAATTAGCAGCTAAATCTGACGTATTTGGTCTAAGTTTCTATGAATAAAGTGGGGAATATCTGAATTCTACTGCACATGTGCTATAAAACAACTCTGCATTCTATAAAGTTGATTTTCTGGAGCAGACTCATAATATTCATTTCCTTTTTCTTCTAGGAAAAAAGGCTTGTGGTATTGCTTTAAAATTAACTAAGGTCTATTGTTATTATGACATGTTGCAATAACTTGCTAGGTTACAATTACAGCAAAGAAAAATCTTACATCGACAACTTTAATGCAAGAACTGTCTTTATTATATGTTTCAAGGTCAATAAAGGAAATTTTTATTTAATTTTTCAAGGGTGAGACATTAATATGTCATTCGTTTGATAGACAAATCCCTCACTTTTTCTTAAATTGATATCCGATCATTAGTTCTCAGGTATTTCCTTCATTTGACACAATTTATGGAATAATTTAATAGCTGAAAACTAACTAAGAAGATTTTTTTGAATATCTATTGTACATTATGTTTTCGGGAAGATTTATTAGTAATGTGTTCATTAAAATGTTTATATGAAGGAAACTTTAAAAAATTTGAAGTATTCATCTTGATAGACGACATGAACTTAGAAATGAATATTCATATATTTTCAGATCCTTAACAATTATTGAAATCAAACTAAATGACTAAGAAATAGATGGCTGATGCACTAACATTAGATTTTTCTAAGCTTTAATTCAATTTATATGGAAAATACTTAATCAAAATAATCTGTTTTGAACACATTTCAAAATGTTATAGGACAAGACTGAAGCCATGCTAAATATATATTAATGCATTGATTTAAGTATGATAAACATTGCTATCTTTGTGATCTGTTTTAATAAGTTAAAGAGACTTCTGAGTACGAGCTTGTTTTTTCTTTCATCAACTTAAATTCTTTTTTCTTTCTTTTTTTTTCTTTTTTTCTTTTTTTTTTTTTTAATCAAAAAGTGGTCAAAACCTGCCAATAAATGTTCAAACCTCAAATATATTTCGTGAAGATTTTTA
The DNA here is from genome assembly GCA_026290005.1 of Latrodectus geometricus. Lineage (NCBI taxonomy): Eukaryota > Metazoa > Arthropoda > Arachnida > Araneae > Theridiidae > Latrodectus > Latrodectus geometricus. The sequence continues at coordinate 88,636 of JAPDSC010102647.1, read as the reverse complement.
CTTTTATTAATTTTAACTCTTTATGCTTAAATAGCCTCATAGAGAACTATTTAAATAAATCAATTTTGACTTCTTCAGAATATCTTTTCTCATTGTAGTCTATCTGTCAAACTTGATATAGTTCTACTAACTTAATTAAAAATAGAATTATTTTTCGAAGAAAAGTTTAATGGAAATTCATATTATTTTTATTTTAACGTTCTTTATTTACTTGTATTGAAAGCAGATATTTTTCATTTTTTTGTTTTAAAGAATCAAAATTTTTGGAAGGTTCTGTTTACTTTTCATTTCTAATACAGCATTGTGTTAAGATACTTTTACAAACGCTAAATGTGTATATTTAAGAATATTTGATGGAAAAAATTTGTGTTATAAATTTGTGATTATGAATTTGTATAATGAAATTCATTGATTAAAACAGGGAAATAGTATCATACACTTAAGAATAAGCAGGGGACTCCAGAAAATCCTGTGCTGCTTATTATTGAGAATATACAATGATTGCCAAATAAATAAAAGTTCAACAGATAGTGTCTAAGGAAAATAAAACCCTATACTATTATAATGCTCTATGAATCTTATTAAATTATATATTTGAAGCAAGCCGATTTTATCACATTATATCATTAATTTTAGAGAGTCAAGCGATGATAAATTTATCTGTCTAAGTGAATTCGAATGGATCAGATTAAATTAAATATTTCATCAATTATTAATGTATTCAGGATTGCTTGTTGTTAAAGTAAAATATATTTTAAGAAATATTTATACAAATAAAATTTCTTGATGCGAATAAAATTTCCATACTAAAATATTTATCAAAAAAAATTTATATGCAAATATTTTTAAAAGCAAATTATATTTCAGACAATTTATTAAAATACAGGGTTTTCTACGGAATTTATTTTTGAAAAAACATAAGATTAAATTTTTAGCAGGATTTCATTTTCAAAAATACTGAAATTGATTATATTTGTTGTTCATTTTATTAATGCATTTTGATTTCCACCAGAAAAACAACTGCTGCAACTATAATATTGCCTAGTTCACAATGAATTTATTAAATCTATTACTCGCAGAGGCTTCAATGAATATAAGGCCAGGATGAGACAACACAATTTAGGAATATAACCATGAAAATTTCATTAAATTTATCTGGCTGTTTCAATCTCATTTTCAGTTAGAGGATTTAATACTGCAAATCAAACGCTTTTGTAGACTTTTCATAATATCTATGGAGAAGTTTTATGTATTTTGCACTTGAAATCATGATTACGAAAGTACATAGAAAGAAAATAAAATTTTTAAAATGCATGGTGCTAAAAAATGTACATTGATCTGCATGAAAGAAATAATTTAATGTAAGAAATTAGTTTTTTGAAAACTATAATGATGCATTCCTTATAATGCACATATTTCTCTCGATAGTTTCCTTTAATTTTTTAAATCTAGTGCTTAAGTTGGTTTTAAAATACACAAAATATGAAAATATAAAAATAAAAACTATGTATAAAAGAACAATAGAATTTTAATAATCCATACTTGAAAAGCTATTCGTAAAGTTCTTAAAAATGATATGAATCGTTAAAAATCACTCATATTCGCTAGTTTTTTGTTTCTTGGTTTAGCAGTGAAAATTATTCTAATGCTTAATTTTGAAAGAATACTTTTGAAGTGCTCTTATTATACTAAAACTAAAAGTAAAAAATTATGTAAATCAGAATTCATTATATTTTCTAATGAATAAATGGTGACTTAAGCAAAAAGTAGTTACATAAATAATACATGTAAAGTAAGTTTGGCGTATGATAATAAGCATTTTTTGAAAAATGTTTACTGTTTTCACGTTAGATAAATTTTCATATTTTTGTATTATATACTAACTAGTACATGTAAAAACTCTATTGAAATTTACCATCTTAAAAGTATTTTAAAGAAATTGTTTTATTAGCATGCTAAACATATCCCAAAACTTTCATTTCTAAATCTTTTTTTAGAGTAGCTTCTTACAGTTTCTTATATGCGTATTTTAAATGATACATCGCTATACCTGCTACATATCATTAATTCCATATAAGCATTTTCTTCAGAGATTGCCCCAAGAAATTGTGCAGGTATTTAAAATATGATGAAAGAACTGCGAAGTTGAAGTTTTTCATTTTAAATGAATTCATTTGCTGAGCTTATAAGAAATGTGATTTCATATTAATAATATACATATTTATAGTATTATTAATATGAAATTACATTTCAAAAGCCTAGCAAACAGTGCGTGAACTTAACATTTTAATGCGCTTATAGTGCGTACTGAAATGATAGGTTCATTAACATATTTTATTGTTTAGACTATTGATTGAGAAATTCAATAATATTTTGGTAAAGGTAAATATATAATAATAGTATTAATTATTTAAAAAGTAATTTCTTAAAAATAAATCATTAATGTTTATTTCACGCAAATTTTTATTTTGAGACACATTCGTAAAGACAGGTCAGAGTTTTTAAGTCTTCACAATAAAAGGTTGATTTTCACAAAATTTGCATAAATATTATAGTTTAATTTTATTTTGTGATAAAGTTGGGTGCTCTGTAGTGATGTTTAAACATGTTTGAATATCATGTTAAAATCAAGCGAAATGCGTTATCGTTGCAGTCTTTCATTACTTGAATAAAGTGAGTATTTAAGAAGTGTGCAAAATATAAAGGAGAAATAATTGATCTAATAAACATATAATGCTTTAAATAATTGTTTGTGACTTAGGAATGCTTATGTCAATAAAATGTCATCTTTTGACTATCAGAAATGACACGACGACAAATAAAGGCAATCAATTAAATTATTTAAAATCTAAAAATATAAACTTATCCATTTTAATCAGATATCAAAACTATCCAATATTTCAAACTATGTGGACAAACTATGTGGACAATTTCATTGATTTAGTTTACTATGGAAGAGGAAAGCGTGTTAGAACTGAGCGAAAAGTCAAAAATAAATTTATTGAAATTCACCGAGAAAATAATGTCCCAAAAAGAAACGTGGCATTGAGTAATATTAAGAGATGAAGGAAATTTTTGCCTGCTTAGTTCAAATGGTTAACAGTATTATTGATATCATCTATGAAAATATAGATTATATCCTCGTTGAGAGACAAGCTAGTGGTGGTTCTATTATGATATAATTCGGAAGCGATAGAAAATTTGATAAAGCATTTGTATACGAATGTTTGAAATGAAAGGTGTTAACAATTGCTGGAATATTATTTTCTTCTCCGATAAAAGAAGATTAGAGACCTGTTCTTCTTGTTCCAATAAATAAAATTGTGCGTAATGAAAAATTCATTTTTGAGTGGTATTTTAGATACTAGTTTACATATTACAATCTAGCCAACATGCAATCTTGACCAGAATCCAGTAGAAAACATTCAAGGAATATTTGCATAAGTAATATATAAAGTGGTAAGCCATACAACTGTATTACACTTGATAAAAAGAGCTATTCTCGCTAAATGAGCCAAAATTGAAATAAATTGCTGGTAGAAACTCAAAGGAAAGTGCGGAATATGATATATGAATTCATACTAATAAACACTGGAAAAATTTTGTTGAAAGTTACATTAAATTGATGCTTGATACAGTGAACTTACCTCCTTGAAATATTTATTTATTTTACATAATTTTGGTTTTACTTACAATCTTTTCAACTTGTATTTTTTGACTTTCAAGCGTATGTATCTTCAGCCTGTCATCGATCTATAAATGAAGTACAGACTTTATAAAGATGTAAATAAGAGTCAAGTCTTTTAAAACTGTAGATCATTTCTTATAGCTAGAACCTTTTTAAATTTATAATATTTAAATTTAGATATTTGTAAACAATTTTATATTTTTTACTTGATTATTATTTTTTACTTTATTATTTAGTATTGTTATCACTTCTCTAATATCATTTAAAATATTTAAATTCATTAAAATTTAAGTCAACCAAATACTAATAATTAAGTCATTAAAATATCTTACATTAATAACTTAATAAAAATGTAGTATTATCATAAAACTTAAGTCAGTAAAACCAAATAAAACCAATTCAATTGAAATGTTTAAATTGAATTGATATATAAATGATAATGTTTCTTATGGATTCGTTTGCCAATGATGCAAGTCATTACTATCTCATATTATTTTAATAGTATCTTTTCTGGATATTACAACTTAATATTTTGTTTTAATTTTCATTTGATTTGGTGTATAAAGAACTACTAATTCGTAACAAATTACGATAAATAATAATGAATTATTTTGATCCAATACACTAGACTAGTATATATTTTTAAGAAAGTACAAGGCATTAAAATTTTTTCTTTCCAATTCATTATACACAAATAATGCAAAAATCTAAATCAACTTAAAGCACTTTCAATATTGACTAATTTTGTATGCAAAAAAACTGGAACAATTTAACTAGAATTAATATTTTAATTCCCTATGATTTTCTTTAAACCACCATTTTTATCAAGTATAAGAATCATAAAGAAATATTTCTAATGAATTAAATTTTTTTCAATAATCTTTGCTACACATTTATTAAAATTAAATTCAATCAACTTTGAATAATTTGGAAAATTTAAATTAATATTCTAGTTCGAAATAATTTATTAGAATTATTATTAGAATTTATATAATTGCTTAGTGAAATTTTTTTATCTCTTGTTTTTTGGAAGCTACTTTCATTTTAAATTTGAGAAAATGCATTAAATTTCTATAAAATAAGTTAACATCCACATATAGTTTGTAAAAAATCGTTGTTTCTACGATATGAATCTTGATTTAATGAATTTTTATGAAGTTAAAATGTAATAAAGTATTTAATAAAAATAATCAGGGACTGCAGTTTTTTTCACTAAGCCCAGAAAGGTTTTCTGTAAAGATAATTTCCCTTATTTTACAATGATGATTTTAAATTTGAAGATATTAAAGACAAATATATATAGATAAATAAGTATTTTGTTATATTTTTAAAATTTTTAATCTGTTGAATTTTAAATTTTTAATGGATATAAAATTAAATTATTAATTGAAATTATAAAAAATAATGGAATTAAGGGAAGGATATAGAAGAGCATTGAGTAATATAAAAATAGACAATTTTTATTGAATTATAGGCAGTTTTAACAACGCATATCTTTTATGTATTTTATTCCCTAAAATGTTCTAAATAAAAATTTAAACTTATTATTTTATGACAAACTTTACAAAAAAGAAGATATTTCAAAATTTCTTTTTATCGATTCAAACTTATTGCATCAAAATAATAATTCTGAATAATAAAATAAAATGATCATTTAATATCTAGCAAAAATGAAGAAAGGTGGTAATTGCGTTGTTTGCAGTTTTTAGTTAATCTCCAGAAATAAGAAAACTTGTTAAAATTGGAAAAAATTCTTTATTTTCTAAAACTGTAAGCAAATATTATTGATTGATATTAAAAAATAATTTTCAACATATTTATCACGTTCTATAGCCATCTTTAGTTCCAGTAAATAAAGTGATCTTTAGAATTTTTTTTTTTTTGAAATTTTTTGCTATTTTTAAGTTAATTTTAAATACAATAGGTAAAATATGTAAATCATGAGTTTTAAATTATAGTCTAAAACCAAATTTAATATTAATTGATATGGATTTATTGCCACTACTATTTTATGTCAAATAGCCTGAAATCCTTTATATTAGCTTGGAAAAGTTGAGAAAGCAGAACAAAATCAGAGCCATTCATGAAGTTATGATTTGTTATATAAATTGGAATATGGTGAAAAATGCATACACATGTATTGTTCATTATATGAAGTCAACTTAATTCATTTAAGATTCTACAAAGATGTTTTTTTGCGAAATTCTTGAAATCAATATTGTTACACAATAAATTATCTTAATAAAAATGTTCAAACAAATTAGATTATTTATGGACATAAATTAAAATTTCAAGATTAAGGAAATAATAGAACTTTATCACATCTTATTTTGTTTTATATCAGATGTATTCAGTTTAAAAAAAGTGGATAGAATACAAATATAGACATAAACAATTTTGTATTCTATTCATTTTTATGTTAAAAAAAGTCGTGCATTTTTATTCTCAAAAATTCCAACAGTGGAATTTAGAAAAAAATTCAGATTAAAATTAATTCCTTTTTATTTCTTTTATTAGATTCACGACATGATAAAAATATATTATTCCTTAGATTTTCTAAGAAGTTACAGAAAAACTAAATTAAAAATATAATGAGAAGAAATTTAATTATGAATTTCTATTTTTAAAATATAATAATATAGAACATTACTTTCGAGTGGATAACTTTGCATATTTTCATCATTTTTGCAAATATTTACACTAAATATCATAACAATGATAAAGAATAGAAAACATATTTACTTATTTCTGCCATGTTTTTGCATTGTGTTTGCACATAAAAAAATAAGATTGAAGTAAACTTACCAGTGTAATTAGTTTATGAGGTGAGTTCTTATGATCTCTTGAAAAAATAACTCATAAGGTTTACAGAATTAAACTTCCAGTATATTAAAATTGTGAAAATATTTGAATATACGAAATATTAAAATCATGTTGACTGTTAAAATTGTTAACATTTTCATTCATGCCTGTCACACGTTGGGTATTCTCCAAGCAACATAAATTCTTTTCTGAAGGCAAACAAAATAATGTTATTAATTCATTTCCTTTAAATGTATAGCAAAAGTATTTTTTGGAGAAAAAATATTGAAGAGCATATCTTCCAAGAATGAATTTGCTTATTAAGAAACAGAAAAATATTAAAATTTAATGAATGCGCAAAAAACTGATTTTTTCAGATAAATATCTACTGGAAAATATTTTTAAGGCTAATGCGCTCATTTTCTGGATTTATATGAAACACGAAGACGCTGAATAAAAAAGTGTATATTATATTTTAAATGTGAAACTATACAATTATTGATCACCAAAAATGAATTGAAATTATAAAAGCATTAGTTACATAAAAACAATCGAGTGTTCGAAGTCATTAATATATAAGCAAAAAATTATTTTCTATTAAACTGTTTTAGAGCATTTTTGCAATTTTCAAGAGTTTCTATGTTAGTTTCCTCAACAAAAAAGTAAAAGTGATGTGACGAAAATGAAATATAAATCAAATATTGAATTTCTGAACTATAAATAGTAAATAAAAAAAATTCAATTTATGCTTTAACCACAAAATAAGTATGTATACAACTATTTATTCTTTTGAACTTTTTCTGTGCATTTTTAAAATAGTGAATTTTATTTGGTCTAAATTAAGACTTTATAATTATGATTTTGTTTTCCCCATGTCAATTTCAATAAAAATTAAATAGAATACAAGTAAGATAAAAATAAGAACTATTAAGGAATAAGGAATTTCAAAAAAAATGAAATAGATTACAAGTAAGATAAGAATAAGAACTATGTAATAGATATGGTCAGGGCAATCGGAATAACAACAAGTAGCAAGCACTACTCCAGGGACAGGCCTTAACGAGAAAAAGACTTGGATCAGCTAACAGTATAGCCCGTAGCTATAAATCTGCCTCTATAATGCCAATATCTAATACCCTTTTCTTAAGATATGGGAAGAGCTGACATTTCAATATGTTATGAGCACTCCTTTTAACATTGTCCACTAAACATAATGCTTTATGGTTGCTGCATAATGGATAGTAATAATTTTATTCAGATTAACCTTCAACATTGTTTAGAGTCATTTAGTAATCTAAGCCAGTGTATTTTCAGCTAAAATATTAATTTAGCTCTTTCCTCCTTCCTTCCATAGCATGGTCCATCTCCATAAAACACTTGTTACGTTCTATGAATTTTGTTCTTTTATTATAGACAGCAGTGAGTTAAAGGCTGTTTCTTGAAATTTTATTCTGTAATCAAACAAGAAGAATAGTAGACGCTCTTTAATAAAACAAAAAATCAGACTTAATGACAGACTGGAAACTACAGATTTCTCAGGAGAAGCACAAGAAACTATCAAAACACACTACATAATCTAAATATTCTAAGAGAATAAAATCTTCAGATTATGAATTGTATTATGATATTTAAGAGCCCAGTGGAAAGTAGTAAACAACACATTTATATCTATAATGGATAAAATGGATTATTAACAAGATTCAAGTTTTTTCAGGCAATTAACTAGATATGATTTGTGTTCAAGAAATTCCTTTAAATGAATGTCAAACATAGATTCCTAGTTTTACTTCTTCTATATGCTTGTAAATAAGATTATTAAACTTAAAAATTCATGGAAACCGCACCACGTCACATTAGAGAGTAATACTGAAAAAATCCTGGAACCGGAAGAACTTGCTCTAGGAGCTTTCCTTATTCGTTGTAAGAATAGAGCTGTCAATCGAAGGATCTTTTGTAATAGATAAATTGCCAGTATTATAATGCATAAACTGCTAATATCAATGTGAAGCATGTAAAGAATATGAAGTTAGTGAAAAATCCATACATTCAAGGGTTTTTATTGTGTAATATATAGGTTAAAATGTGTGTGTGCGAGAGTTTATAAAAGTAACTGGATACAGCTAATGCAGCAAAAAATTGTCAACTATGAGATGTCCTTTTACGTCTTGTGGTCGTTGGTGGCTCATAGATTTCTTAGATTAGCATCACAGTGAGAATTAGACGTACAAGTTGAAGCTGATGAAATTATTATAATTGTCAATTGCAATTGATGTAATGTATCAAAATATTGCTTACCTTCATGGAGCATTTAATATGATAAATGGTTGGTGTAATGTCAGAGAACTACTAATTAATCATGAGAAAAATCTCTACTATACCATTTATGTAACTTAAAACTATATATTAAAGATATATTTCAGTAGAGTTAACAATATTAAATACCTTGGAATTAATCTGTATTCTAAGTTTATCTACGTGCTATAAAATCCATACAGGAAGCTATGTATGTTTTTTGCATGACGAAAAGTTATAAGCACATCATAATCATAAAACTGAAACCAAAGCATCTTATACCTATAAGCATGGTGGTAAAACCAACTGCTACGTATACCGCTGCATTATGGTGTCCTGAATGTATAAAAAGCAGGCTAGACAGTCCCCACAAGAGTTCTTATCTGTCAATAACATGAGATTTTGAAAACAACAATTTACTTGCAATTGAAATGCTGCTTAAACATTCAACACTACACTTTGTGCATTAAACAAGTGTATCTGATACAAGCAATTGTTTATTTTTTAATTATAATTAAAAGCTAATATCCAGTAGTTATTAAATATTACAAGTAAAATCATACATTATTATTGTTAGAAATACAAAAGTTTTGTCCATTAATTTTGATGAATCAAGATACTGTGATTAGATGTTTTGTGTTCATTAAACAACAAATAATTGTATTCTCAACAAAAACTTCTCAGATGTTTTAAATGAATCTCTTTAGTAGGGGGAAATTAAACTGGATAGATGTGATTTGACCAATTTTATATACTAATATTTTGAATATCTTTAATCTTCAGAGAATCTTCAGAGGCGGTGTGGAAGAACTCGCCTGGAAGTCTGATTGGTGTTCCGTATAACAGCTCAGCGGATGAGGCATGGAAATCATTTTTCACGTTATATCAAATTCCACGGAGAACTGATGGAAGGGCTGAAACCCAATCGACAGTTGCATAACATTAAATAGAATACTTCAACTGGGAATTGAACCTCTCTACCATACGTCGACAAATAAGCTAAATTGCTCTAGAGTGTCGGCTCCTTAAATAGGCGAGGAGACATCGGCTATTAGGAATGACAATATAAATTCTTTTTTAAGACATAGGTCCAACTTCAATTTTTTTTGCCATACGTATGAATAATAGTACCTTTTGCCGCTTTCAGTTTGAGTTCATCGGGTTTAGCATGCCTTTTTACATGTGTACGCTGCTTAGGGAAACCGATACTATTCCGCCGCTATCATTAAGTATCGAATACCAGATTTACGATTGCGGATAAATAGGCGACTAAATTCACGGCTGACATCTGACTTCACCGAAACAAATGTGCCGTCCAGTTTTCCTGAAATGTACATAGAAGATTGCACTTAAATGCATTTTTTTAAAAACAAGGATGATACCAACAGATTCTGAAATTTTTACCTCGGGAACCTGAACGCGGTCTTGATCGTGAAACAGAACGGCGGTATTCTGGAGTGCGGTACTGTCCTCGTGATAGACGATTTACCTCATCAGATAGTTCAGCTAATTTAGCGTTCAGAGTTTGAACGTTCTCTTGACAAGATAAAAAACAGTGGGGGGAAAGTGTGCAGACTGTGGAATAAGAAACTTCCAATATTTTGTTTGCTATGTTTTGCTAAACAACTTAGGGTTTCAGAGCTTACTGAAAGTATTTGTCACATCTCAACAGGCAACTATTGGAGCCATAGAGCTGTGATACCTTCATCAGCCATTTGGCTAGATCTGAGGTTCTCAATTTCATGTTGAAGTTGGGATGGCCGTTTGTCACCTAGAGGTAGTTCCTAGAAAAGTAATCGTAATCTATCTGTTTCCGTTACCGAAAAGTGCTTAACGATGCGTTCTTTTAATGTAATGTACACACAAATTTTCTTTTGCAGGATTTTTCAATATATCGCTGATAAAAGTTAAAACTTTACAGTTCAGAGCAGAAATAACATTATGATATTAGGTTGGGGAAAAAGAAATCCATTATTTTTACGTGAACTTTATGTAACTTCTTTTGGATTCACTTTCTAAAAAGGTTTAAAACAGCTTTCATGTAGATTTTTAGGTCTTGCGCGTTACGACTGCTGACATGCGGTTAACGTCGATCAATTTTGATATTTTATAGACATTTTCGACGATGCTGTATCCATGCGAGGTGCATCTCTAACATCAAAAATACCCGAACGGAATCGACAAAACAAAAATTGTACGTAATTGATTGTTACAGTCTTATATAGGACGATAAACACCTTTCACAATTTTAGCCACCTGGCTATCTTTTTCGCCGTTACAAGAGAAAAACGAAAATGTATCGAATTTTCTGTTTGTTGTCTTCCATTTTTAAAACCTTGTACTTGTAACTGAATTAATCAAACAAAAAACCGCAAAAGGATATTTTAGTATCAAATGTCACCTTTCCAACGAACATAAATCTGAAATTGTTTGATATATACCTGACGAGATATCGATCACTACAGACATCTACCGAAAAAATAATGGATTACTTTTTCCCCAACCTAATATTTAGTTTGATCATCAGTAATTTTTGAAACTTGAAAAGGCTATTCAATTTGCAAAAAGCAAAGTTCTGGGTTGTTACGCCAAACCGTGGGGACACGAAATGCAACTCTAGCGAGTTCAGGTGATATAGTGCCTTCGGCACAAGGTACAGCCATAACGAATTTTATATAAGCACTTATGTGAATAAATTACGTGTATAAACACATGCAAAATGAAAGAACAGCTACTTCAAAAATCTGAAAAAAGTTTCAGAATATCAATAAAACAAAACGAGTTCCAAAATTATTTTTATGACATTGAGAAGACATTAAACTATTTAAAAATCCCACAAATGCAAAAATCAATTTAAGAAAATCCCAAGTGACTACCACTATTTTTGAAAGCGAATCAAAAATAAACTATTTGCAGTAGAGAAACAAGTCCAAAGTCACCACTGTAGCACTATTGGTAGTTAACACATATAAGGTGATAACATACTATCAAACTAAAAGGGAATATGTTTATTAAAAACAATAAACCTCATTCCGAGGAAAAAAGAATCTGACTGGCTTTTTGTATTGCTTTCTTTGGCAGCTTATGATGTGCAGAAGGCGAAGCGTATGACATCAGCATCTGCATACGCACTTCCGCGCTGCTGCCGCGGTATAATTGAGTTTATGCTTCATAGGTACAAAGCAATTATCAAAATCATAAACGATCATATGAAGTATAAGTAAGCAATAAATTATATATATATATATATATAAGAAAATAAAGTTAGTGTCATGCAGCTATTTTAACTAATTATTTTTGAAAAATAATTTCAATCATTCTTTGTAGATACTTAATATACTTAAATACTAGTCAATACTAGTAGATACTTAAATAGTATTAATAATACTAGTAGATACTTAATAAATAGTAAAATAAATACTAGTAGATACTTAAATAGTAAACTTATTTATTTGTTTCAAAGGCAATAATATCTTAACTCTTATTAAACTGACTGTAAAATTGTTCAAAAAATATTTTTATATAATTTACCAATACGTGAAATAGAAAATACTTGAATTTTGTTGCAGATATATTTTCATAATCAATTAAAAAACCTCTATAAACTTTTTTTTCAAAATTCAAAGGCTGTGATTTAAGAAAGGGAAGCAATATTTCATTGCATTTTAATATGGAAGAGAATTTCAGTATATTTATACTTTTAGTATATTTGTCGATTTTGTGTAATTTTTTTAATAGTTACGAAACAAAATAATTAGGATCAGTAACTTTCGAAGTTAATTTTTTTTACAGCATAAAAACTGCTTCACTTATGAAGTGAAATATTTTCTTAGCTGAAAAAAATTGCAAAATATGTCTCTTATTATTTGTATTATTTTAAGCAATAAAAAAATTTAAACATTTACTTTAACTTGTTTTATTGCTTAGAATTATTTTCATTTAGAAATATTAATGAAATAAATTATTTGTTAAACATATAAAAATTTATATTTTTATCAAACCTAAGAGCGTGAGAATTATATGGTTTAATATTCATTTAAAATTTACATAATTAATATTTGATCTAATTTTAAATTTGCTTTCAAAAAGCATTTATTTTTAGACATCGTATCTATAAATAAGACATTACTTGCAAATGCTACACTGATTAATAAAAATTTGTAATATTCAGATAAGTTAAATGATTTTTTGTGGTGATAATATTATATTTCCTGAAATTAAAATTTTAGTTTATATTTAGTTTCTCCCAGGAAATTTTTAAAAAGAAAACGCTATTTCATTGAAGTTTTCATTTTTCAGTTATCGTTAATATACCATGACTTATTATAAACATGATAGTTTCTCTAACAATCCAAAGAAAAAAAAATTCTAAGGATCTAAAGTAATTTTTATCACATTTACGAGTTTATAAATAAATCGTAGGACACAATTGTATTTTATATGTTTGCAAACTTTTTGACAGAGTTGACTATTGCTAAAAAATTAATTAAGCAATTCTATAAGTTGAAAAGTGTTTTCAAAATACAGCTTCAATAAATAAATATACCGAACCAGATTTTATTGTCTGAAATAATGAATGATAAATTATTATGTTTTGAAGAAGATCATCCTGCTACTTGAAAAGATTGATATTGATACACATATACCAAGTTGTGACAACAGAAAGATAAATAAAACTTTAAGTTATATATATATATAGGAAAAACGCATGGTCCCCATTTTTTTTCCAATTTCTATTATATAGTTTTTCTTGATTTCATCTTATTATATTGACTAGTATTGTTACTTCTTATTATTGTCACATACCATCTGAAATGATAAGAATTGTAATAGTCAAACTAAAATATAATACATTTAAGTAATTCTAAGTGGTTCTGTGGTAAGCTCAGCAATGGATCATTGGTACAATGACATACTGGAGAGTTTTGAGGTTTGTCATGTTGCTATTGCTGAGAAGGTAGTAACTTTCATTGAAAATTCTCATGGTTATTGGTAACAATTATTGAATAAGAAATATGCCAGTATTCTTATCGAAATTAGTGTTACATGCCTCATTGTCCGGAAATGATTATTTACAATATGTCATGAATGCATTTTCTGTCATTCAATCATAGCTCTAAATAGCTTAGTTGGTTAGTATTGTAATCATATTAGACCAAAGATATTCTCAAACCTGCGGTAATATCGAGCTAGTATCTAGAAATAATTCTCGAAATTAGGGAGAGTCTTTTGGTAAAGATGGATGGGAATTTAAAGGCATGCAGATCTGTGCAATGAGTTAAAATTTTCGCTAAATAACAATTTTAACATATGTATTGTAATCCATTAGACGATCCTTACCTGAACAAATCTTAATGATTTACACATATTACCAACTAATATCTTCATGGTATTTCAATATCACGTTCGAAGAGTGAAGAATTCCTTTTCGAATATCCGTCAGTATCTTTTTTTTTCAAAATGTGAAGAATTGAAGCTTTCAGTTTTATTCGCGATAAATGGCCTATAATATTAGTTTAACAGTAATAATTTATGCTTCAGATGTACTATTATTTTTAATGAATTTTGGTTGAATGATTGATATATTTTAAACTAAGGTAATTAAAATATTATTGTGTGAAATGAAAACCTTTTCAATCAATTATTTAACTTTAAAAGTATTTAACATTCAAATTCGAAATGTTAAAGAATTTTTTACTTCACATCTTACTACATTGAAAAGTACTATCAGTTTCTATGGAGTGGAAAATAATAGAAGGGAAGTACTTATAAGTGAATGAGAATAAGTATTATTCCCTAGAAAAAATGTACGTAATTTTGTAGTTTTCAAAATTGTTTCTTTATGTAAAAAAAAACATAACGAATCTTATATTCAAGTAACCAAAATGCTACAAAATTTGTAGAAAATAAATAATTAAATTCCATTTAAATTTGTTTTACGTTTTCCTATAAAATAAATTATGTTTTTCAACAAAATTATGAAGAATTTTTGTTCACTTTTATTTATAAAAAATTCTCAATTTTCCTTTTTATTCTTCGTTTTATATTGTAAGTTTCTAATAAAATTTAAGTATTTGGAAACATTTGAATAAAAACAATGTCTTATTTGTAAAGATGAAATTTTAACGTTAATTTATTAATATTTTTATAAATTCCGATATTTTCTTAGTGATACTTTAATTTAATTTTATGTTTAACAAAAAATTTCTCTGAACAAGAGTTTCATTTATCTAATATATTATTTCGAAATTATGGTAAATAAGCAAAATAAGAATAATATACTTATTAATAAGCTGAGACATTTTTTTATCAGTTTCAGAAGAAATTTTACTTAATATTTTTTTAAATAAACTAATATTTTGAAGTGTTTTACAAAGAATAAAATTACTTGATTTATTTCATTTAAGTTCTGTTTTTAAATTACAGAGATTTCAAAGGACAATTTTTATACATTCACTTTTTCAAGCCATTAAACTTTTATTTACTTTATGTGTGTTTTTTTGAATTAAATATAATATATGTTTACACTTTTATCCTCATAACATTTGTAAATTCATTTTTCGCGATCAGTTTTTGTTATTTCTTATAGCAATATTTAAAATAACTAATTAATATTTGTTCTCTAATATATCTTTTTTTGAGAAAATTATTACATTGATCAAAAATAATGGCTTATAACTTTAATAATTGAATTTTGATAAAAAGTGAATTATTATATGCATTTATTTCAACATTATTTTTATCAAAACATCTTTAAACTGTTATCAGTTTTTTATGGCGGCACAGTTATTAAAATATGTTCTTAGAACTAATTTTGAAATTAAAATGTTTTTAATTATAATATTGTTTAACACAAAACAATCCAACAAAATATTGTTTACATATTTGTATATACACAAAACAACAACAACAAAATATTGTTTAACGCAAAATTGTTACAATCGAGGCACAAATTTTTAGAAATAATGGGACAAAAATTAAAATTAAGTGGTAAAATTTTATTTTTATTTCTTTTTATTCCTTTTGCTCTCTCTTTAAGCTATAATACATATTTAATGTAACTAATCTTTAAGCTATAATACATATGTAATGTAATATAGCATGTTTTTGAAATCTTCTATGGAATTCATTTTACACATTTTAGTTATATATTCTTACGTTTTCCCAAATATATTCCAACCATTAAATTAAACTGAAGTTATAATTTTGATTTGAAAAATTTCATTAAAAAGTTAATAACTTTTGAGATTAATATTTTCATAAAATAATATTATAAAGTGTGATGTCACTGACTTTTAATTTGTGCGCGTTAAATTGCACAACATTTTAAAATCATTTGAAGGCTTAACGAAACAGAAAAATGTATATAATTATTTTCTTAAAAATTTAACTATCATATAAATAAACTATCATATAATTTAACTACCATATAAATAAATAATTTTTGATAATCTTCTTATAAATTGCAATATTAAATTTTTGACCTAAATAATTTATTTCATTTAAATGACTCAATATAAATATTTTGTGTTTGCTCTATTTAAACAAATTATTTCATAATATTACCAACAGTGTTTTTCATAAAACTAGTAATTACTGCAAAAATACATAATTTATCAAATAAATAAATTTTAAGCAAATGGATCTTTTAATAAACGTATAGTAAAGAGATTTAGTTTTAAATTAGGACTCATATATTTTATGTTCAGTAATATTCAATTATTGATTTAGAAGCAGAAACAGTGTTCTAAGACATTACTGCTAAAAGAAATTCTTATGCAATTATATTTTTCGAAATGTTTGAACAAAACGAGCTTTGTAAAAGAATAAAAATATGCACCAGAAAGTAAATTATATAGCCATTCGCATCATTCTTCTCCTCTGATGCATAAGATGACTAGAGTTTGTTTCATTAATTCAATCGTTATAATATAAAAACATCTTTGTTTCATACGAATTTTTTTAAAAAAAAGAATTTCTTGAATAAGTAAAGATTATCATTTAGCATGCGAAATTTATATTCAAACTCTTCCATAAAAATGGGTGCATTATAAGGGTAAAAAATAAAATTACATTTTTCTTAAGAAAAGTTTCCATTTTCATCATTAAGAGTAAGATATTTATTTTTTATGGTGTCTTTACATTGTATTTTTTATACATAACCATGCAAATTTTGTTTATTAAATGTTGAGCAAATTATTTTAAAGTAGAAAAACATTTTCATTTTAACGCTATAAACTAGATAAGATTATATAACTGCTTTACTGTCAATGATTTAAAATATTTATTAAAGGCATTTTTTATTAAATGAAATAAAGTATTTATTTCAAATATATTCATGATTTCCTATATACTAGATTTTTATGGTTTATTAGACATATGAATAATTTATACTAAGAATATTTATCACATAATTAGTTACAAAAATTCCTTATCAACTGCTCTTGGATTTAGTTTCATAATCTTACAGATTTTACTTAAATAAAATCCTTATTTGTTGATCTACATGATCGAGATAATTTTAAATTATGTGGATAATTTATTTTAAGGTAATAATTTTTATATAATTAGATAATTGTATTTTAATATTTTTTTATCAACTCAAGTGAAATGAGTTCTTAGTTCAGATGAACTAATTTTCGGGTAATATAAATATTTTATAAAATCATTTAAAGTTAATGCAATAAAGAAATTGTATTTTATATAAATTTAAATCTTCTTTTTGATGTAATATAACATTGTTTTATTTTTTGATAGCATATAGTTTTGTTGTACAGCATATTTATTACGCTAATCTATTCGAAATTCCCTTTGATTAGTCAAAAGAAAGTTTTATAGTTTTCAAATGAGGCTTGTATATTTTTTATGAACTTTAAGTACAGGTGTACTCCAAAGAACTCATACTCCAACACACTCCATATATATACTCCAAAGAACATATACTCCAAAGAAATTCATGTGGAAAAACTATGCATGATACAAGTGAAAGTTTATTAAAGTAAATTCACAGCAATTTTATTTTCATATAATACGAAGAATAATTTGTGTTGTTTAAATGTGTAGCTTTATTTTATATGTAGAAAATAATCCCACTTTTAGAATTTGCTATGATTTGGTTTAAAAAGAGATATAATGTAATTTGTTCATTTTTGTGCAAGATTAATTTAAAAAAATAGTACAATGAATTGTCTCAGCCTTCTTTCAAATTTATGATTTTTTTTATTACATACGGAGCATTATACTAAAATGTTGATAACCAGAAGTTGTGTTATTATTATTGAATTGTTAATAATATGTTTGATACATGTTTTAAAATATGTTTCAAATAAAAAGATTTTAATTTCTGAATAAAAGAATAAATTCTTTCAGAAATTTTTAAAAATTAAATGAAAGATTTATATCCAAAATTATGAGGATATAGAGTAAAAATAAAAGTATTTCTCCTAAAAATTCATTTACACCTTTAAATTGGCTGAAAGAGAATTATTTCAATATCATAAGTCCAAGCCTTAAAATAATTGAATGTGTTTGTATGTAAAAATCCTATTGATACACGAAAATTTCAATTTATATTATACATTTCTGTGACACTTTTATTGTTTGCCTGAAAATAACTCTCGAAATTAAACAAAAAATATAAATGCATCAAAGTTTGCTTCTTTCGTTAGTGTTTCTCACTATTTACTACTCAAAATGGTCAAAAGTAAAATGAAGTGGTATCATAAGATTGGGTAATGAGTCTGTATATTCCTCAAACAAATGGTAGCATTGCAGAGTTATAATTAAATTTTTATGCAAGAAAATGATAAATGTTACACGTTAGACGGCAGCGTAATGAAATACTCACAATGAAATCAAATTCCGTTTATAATCTGATGAGAGTCCTATTCTTTTTTCAAGAATCCTTGCAAAACTCAGCATTTTTTTACTTAATAATGAGTTATGTATTTAATAATTCACAGAATCATAAGCTTAAAGTGTCATTTCATTTGCAATTAACACTAGAAATAACAGAGTTACTATGCTCAAAAATAAGACTAGATTATCTGATGGTCATTATTATTGTTTCTCATAGTTTATCTATTTGAAGAAATAAGCGAGTACTCGAAGCTACTTAGCAAGTGTGTCATAAAACAACTAAAACGAATTGAAATTCTTCCATGATCATCATGAGAGCTTGTACGTAAACTTTTTTGAATATTTAAGGCATTACCGGAATATTCTTGTTCTCTATTATTAAAAATTTTACCTTAATATAAAGGTTTTTTATTCCCATTTTTGTTATTACTAATTACTATCAATATAGAGTAGATTGAATATCTTTACGTAAGTGTTGTAACTAGGCTAACGAACAACCATATTTTAGAAATGTTTGGACAGTAAGTGAACTACATCATGTGAAAAAATATAATATTACTTATATATTACTTATATATATGTTGATATTACCATTGCATGCAAAAATTTTATTTAATTCTCAAAGTTCTTCTTGACATTGGGTTTACTATACGATGAGAGACATATATATATAATATTTCATCTAGCTAAAGGCATAAAAATCATAATTAAATCAATTAATTTATTTTATTAGTGATATCTAGCTTTGTAATCATGAAAATTTCATTTAAGAAAACTCACACATGACTTCACGTTACATCACATGCAGTCTTGATGACTTATACACTTACATACATGTACTACATATAAGGAAAGAATATGAATAAGAGGGAAATTAGAAAGAAACAATAAAAAATGGCTGTAATTCACTCAGTGTCTATAAAGCTTCAATATTAGTGCTTTTGAAATGCCTATAACAATTAATCTAAGCAAAGTTTTTCATTAAAATATTTTGTATATGGTAGTTTGTATGACAAAAATATTAAGCTAAAACAAGGCTGAAAGAGAAAACATTCAGATAAATAACCTTTAAAATAAATACATGGGAGCAAAATAGTAAATAGAACAACAAAGACGTTCTTTATAAGATTCATCTTATAGATGGACATTGTGAGAAAAATCTCGGTAGTTTTAAGTTGTATCAGTTTTGAAATTTGGAGTTAAAAATAACAAAAAAAATTTATAGTTTATTGCAAATTAATTTTTTTTAAGTTAAAGATATGGAATTTAGAGATTTACATTATTATATTATTACATATATTATGGTTTTTTAACCAAATATCTTATTTTAATTCGGCACAGTTTTAGTGATGCTGTATGGAGAAAAATTTGCAACATAAATTAATTATACCGGTAATAAGAAACTTTTACTGAATTTATTACTGTTCATTATACACTGCTCAAAACAATTAAAGGATATTACAGTTTTAGGTGGATCTTGTGGATGGGAAACATTTTAGCTGATTGATACATTGTCAACAGACGTAGTTGGACATATGAGAATAAATTATACATGTATGGCAAAAAAATGCATTTTATTGCGTATTTGTGTACAAAAGGAAAAAAATACATTTTGTGCATATGAGAAAAAAGGAATAAGAAAAGGTGTTTTCTTCAAAGGAAATCATTTTCAGTAGGGGGTATGGTTTCCACAGACGTCCAGCAACGTTGAACACCTTTGAGGCATGGAGTCAAAGAGGCTATTAGTCATGAGTTGGGGTATTGTGTCTCACTCTTTCAGAAGAGCTTTTTCCAGTTCTTGGAGAGTTTGTGGAGGTGATTGGTTGCCAGCAACTCGTCTTTCTAGAGCATCTCAAACGTGCTCTATTGGATTCTTGTCTGAAGAACACGCTGGCCTTCTATTCGTATCATTCCTTCCTCTAAAAGGAAATCCTCCACCAGTTTAGCATGATGTGGCCTGCAGTTATCGTCCATTAAAATGAAGTCATCTCCGAATGCTGCAGCGTAAGAGACTACAATGGGTCTGAGGATCTCATCCCTATATCGGCGACCAGTCAGAAGTCCATTTCGAATGATATAGTGGTCTGTGTGCCCGTCAATGGAGATGCTACCATACACCAACCCTCCCCCACCAACAAATCTTGACACTTTTGTGAACGAACGCAGGATTATTCCTACTGCCACGGTCCCTCCAGATGAAAATACGCCTATTATCAGGATGAAATCGAAAAACGGGACTCGTCAGAAAAAAGAACATTGCTCAATTCATTTCTCCTCCAGTTCACATGCTCTGTTGTCCACTCCCTGCGGTCGCGACGATGCCTTAAGTTTAACGCATTTCATCGGTAGTTTAACGCATATCATGGGTTGGCGAGCATACAGACTTCCACCATGGAGCCGGTTTCGAACAGTCTGAGTTGAAACCGTGGTGTCAGTAGCCGAGCAAATGTGTTGAAGAAGAGTAGCGTTCATATTTCGGTGTCTCCAAGCCGTTAATACTAAATAACGATCTTCATTGGGCGTTGTTGCCTGTCTAAGACTTTGCCCTGATCTTCGGCCTGCACTTTTATTCTCCAAGAAACGTATCTAGATCCCGGATATCACACTTTGTGACACTCCAATGGCTTGCACTGCTTCGGCTTGAGTTTGGCCCCCATCTTACCTACCAACAACTCTCCAAGCTTCTTAATTGGTTAAATGACTATGCTGTGACATCGTATTCATCGAAACAAAGCAGTCACTGAATGCCGATCATCCTTGTCTTCCATTCAGTTGAAAGTCAAATTTCTTTCACTGCCGCTGAAGCGCTGTTTTTGACGTCGAACTCAAAATTAGCATACTCCACAGTTTGAAAATCAGAAAAATTTGCATTTATGTTTCTCTTCCATTTTCGGAAAAAAAAAAAAAAAAAAAAAAAAAAAAAAAAAAAAAAAAAAATTCGCTTTTTTTATTTTATATAAAACTTACAATATTCTTTAATTGTTTTGAGCATTGTATTAAAATATAGCGCTTAACATGTTTAATTTCTATATTTCTTTCATTTTCATCTTCTCTTTCATTGTTAATTGTTAAATCATTTTTAAGCCTTACGTTTTCCTTGTTATATTTTATCTTCTGAACAACACCTTTTTTTCAATTTATGAGTCAGAAGTCAGTAATAAAAATTAGGCGGGTTATAATTAGAACTTTTAAAGTGTTCTTTTGCATAAATGATATTTTTGGAAAAAAGTGCTGTTCTTGACCATTTATAAGGAGTTATCGAGTATTCACATAAGGATCTCGCATGCTTTTGTGATATATAATTTAATTATTTCTTATAAACCAACCAGTCCTTTTTTTATAATTTTAATTTTAAAGTTTTAAGTACTTAGTAAATTTGTATTTTTTAATTTTAAAGAAATTACTTTAATCATATACCATTAAATTTGAAATATAAGGTGATAAAATGCTTCTCATTATTATTTTTTAGTAAAATTGTTGTTGATTTTTATAAGATTTTTTTATATAAAAAGTAATGTGATATCAGGAAATAATAAGAATTGAAACTCTCTGAACGGAATTTTATGATAAAAATATCAATATATAAATTAGTTTTTAAACAATAAAAGTTATCAATAATCTATAAAACTTTAATGTTGTGACAGAGTAATCCTATTATTTTCAATTGTTGCCATTATGACACATGTAGGGGTAATTTAATTATAAGGGTATCTGAATAAAATAAAAATTAGGATTATATGATAAAATATGCTCATAAACCGAAAAACACATTGAACATTAATATTTCTTATATTTTTGCAAGTTAAAATATGAATTTATTCAACATCCATCTATAGCAATTTTTTTTAAATAATATAGCGTATTTAATGAGCAATATATAATATTTGATGATGAAAGATTGCTAATTTTATTTGGGTTCTTACTACATCCAACTCAACTAACAAAACTGTGTTTTCATTTGTACATTTAAAGAAACGAAGAAATTTTTCAAGTATTCTTTTAATTATTACAGAACTAAAATTATTGTAACGTGTTTATATAGACATGTTGTTTTAAAATGTCCGTTTGAAAAAAATCATTTGATTATTGCACTGGTTTCTTGTACATGCTTTACTAAATTTGTTTACACGAAAGAAATTATTTTCCAATGATTCATGCGAAAATTTCCCCAAGTAACTATTTTAAATGGTAATGAGTGACTGTATTTTTTAAAACAATAACATTTATTTTTTCCTTAAGGGTATCATAAAATACCCTTAAAGACTCATATAAAAAATTTTGAAATTGATTAACGTTATTTGATTATGTAATTAAAAAGTATAAGTAAATATTTAAAAAAAGTAATTTAATTAAAATATATATACATATGTATTTTAATTAAATTAAAGTCCTTTAAATCTTTTTTTTATTGAAATAGATAAAACTGAGAATGATTAATAGAATATTTCTAATTTTAAAATCTGTTAGATTTTTTATTCGAATATAAACTATGAATGAAGAAATTTCTTCAATAATCTTTGTTAAAAATTAGAAAAATAAACATTTTTACAATATGTGCGCTCAAAATTTCTAACTGTAAATTTTCACTTGCTTCAATGATATACAATAGACAGGTTAGCATCTGATAAGCATTATTCACAGATTCTTAAAAAAATGCTTTTCTGAAATGATAAAACGACAACAATTGAAGCATTAGTTTCAGACAAGAAAATATGTCAAATAGAGAATAAAATCCTGTTTGATATGCTATAAAAACAAACATATTTCTTCTAGGGCTTATTTGAGTTTCTCAAAGGACAGGGAATAAAAATACTTAAATAAAACAGAGAATCTCCTTTTAAGCTGTAAGACCTTTAAGGCATTATATTTCTTGTAAAAATGGAGTGTGTTAGTATGAATACTGGTGAAGCGGATTCTGTTTTTTGGGAATAACGTGGTTCTTAGATATTGAAATCCATTAACATTTGCCACATTTCAAGAATAAGTCATATTAATTATTTATAAAGTTTATATTGGGCTTAATATGTCTTGCTTGAAATATTGATAAAAATTAACACTAAGCTTGCTTAAAAAATCCTCACCAATTAATAGTTTTACACACACAAAATTACAACTTTTCCAATATTTGAAATGAAAGATTGTTGATTTTTGGAGATAAATAAAACTTTTGCTACAGAAAATATGTGGCATCTAAACAAGTTCAACATTTTTATAACATGGAAACGACAGCAGTTTTTGAAGGACTGCCTCTTTATCATAAGCCAATTACTAAGATCCATAAATAGCTGCATCGCTTTAAAATAGCCAACCACAGATTCTTATGACTCTATTCCATTACTGCTGGAAATTGATCGACTCATTATTGACACTGTGGATTGAAAAAATGGATTTCACTATTAATTTCTGAGCAGTAATTCTTCATACAATTAATTTTTCATGTGTCTGTTAATTTCTGCCTTCTGATAATAATTTGGCGTGTGTGGCACCGTATCAAATAAAATTCTGTTATATGAACAGTTAAGTACAAATGCAATTACTGAGATATAGTAATCCTTCATGATCCATTATTGTTCTCCATAGATTTGAGTGATGTTAGAAATTTCAATTTTAGTTACTATAATGAAATAAGACTGATAAATAATGGTTTTCAGCATTCACACATGAATAATAATAATAAAATTGAAATAAATACAAATAACTTTATATTGCATATCCTACTTTTACAAAGCAGCACTTAAAGATATTACTGTAATTACAAAAAACAAATAAGGATATTAATAACAGCATAATAATAAACCATTTAATTTTAATATAAATTTTATGACCGGTTTTCTATGGAATTAAATAATTGTGCAAGAAAAAATTACAATTTTAATTTTGTTTTATTTTTATTATTTCAGCTTAGTCAAACTTATTTTAATGAATAAAATGAAAAAACAAATGAAGGCTGTGATTGGAAATTTGATTATTATTATTAAATATTTGTACCTGTTATTAATACTTTTAGTTATATGTAGTAATGCAAAAGGAAATACATTAAGAATAGTAGTTTACAAAAACAGTTTGAATGCTTAAGGAAACCCATTAAAATTGATAATGTTGCTTTCAAGCATGTCTGGCAATTATATGCTGATATTTTCCTTAAATGGAATATTAGACTGTCAAGCATCATCTTTAGTAACACATAAATGTATGAATCAATGCATAGGGATACTTATGAATAGCACAATGTATGAATAAAAATGTAATATTCATCAAAATATTGAGGCATATATAAGCTTTTTTTTAGGATCTGAGATTGTACTGATTATTCAATTAGGCTAAAAAATGATATGCATCAACTTTTAAAATTATGTCAATATTCTTATTCTGCATTGTCGGCAAATAACTTTCTGTGAGATATTTTATTTTTCATTTTTATTTATTATTTTTCGAAACATAAAAACTTTCATATTAATTTCATTTTGTATTTGCTTCTAGTTCTGACTTATATATGCGAAATAACTAACTTATATGTGTAAAATAACTAACTCATATGTAGGAAATAACATATATATGTAAAATTTAATGCAATATTACGGTCAGAATTTTTCGATTCATAAGGGAAGCATTGTTCGTAAAGCAATGATTAATGTATTTGAACTCTTCTTAACATTATGGTCAGTGCATAAAATACTCTGTTCAATTTAAAAGTAATTATTGTCCAACGTCTATATGTTAAAGTAATATGTAGTGAGTAAATTACTGAAAAATGCTACTGATATATAACAAAATTTATTTATCTTTCACTAAAATATATCTTTTGTAAGTATATATTATTTATTATTAATTCTGTAATACAATTTACATATTATTTATTTAGTAAATATGTAAAATTTATTTTAAATTTTATTATTAATTTAAAATAAATTAATAAAAGTAAAGATGCTGGTAAATAACTAAAGGCGCTGAAAACTTGAATATATATGTATTAAAATGGAAGTATTAATGACTGCATACAGAAGCATGTTACTGGTGTAATGTTTTTATGCAAGCATGTGAGCTTAATATCTACAGGCTATGAAATAAATAATTATAATCAATTTATTACAGACACTTAAAGTTGCCAATCACTTTATAACCTGATTACAAAAGTTTTTCGGCGCACTAAAAGAAAAAAAGAAAAATAACTAGTATTTTTCCAATCTGTCCAAGTCAAGTATATCAAAAGTAATTTTTTAGATTGATGTCATAAATAATGAACGGAACAGAAAAAGTAGATTCCATTCCAGACTTTTTATTAGTTATTTTAGCCTTAAAATAAATAATTTAAAAAAACTTGAAAGTTTATTTTCAACTTATCAATACTGATCATTAAAATCCTAGTCAACTTTACAAATTGATATCGTAATAAAATTACCTTGATATTATAAAATTTTAAAAGTTAAAAACATTATCGGCGTATCATCTGCGTATGCTATTTAACCTACATGTAATTTATAAAAATATGTAATCAAAAATATATCCCTACACTTTAGTACATAACATACATAGCAACTGTTAGCACAACATATGAAAAAATTTATATAAAATGAATTTTGTTATAAGAACTAAAATGTTTAAATATTTTTATACATTGCTTGAGGAAGAAATATTCTAAATTGTAACTCGTTAAAAATTAAAACTTTTCTCAAAAATTCAGTTGCATATTGTTTTAATGAAAAAAATGATGTCATTAAAACCATAAAAGAACATAAATATTCATAGTAAATGGCTTTTTGTCTATTTTGGAACTGTATTTTTGGATGAACTGTGTTTTCTGACAAATGATATTTTATCAAGTATCCCATAGAAAAAAATTTAAGTTTAAATTAAAAAAAATGATGTATTAGACATTTATAACAGATAGTAATTCCTTAAATAAAGTTAAGCTTTTAATGTTGCATATTAAGTAACATCATGTTACTTTGTTTTTATGCTTATAGTGCACAAAATTTTAATTTTCTAAAATGAATGTTTTATCTTCTGATATATGTAAAACTAGATAGATTTTGATATACTTTGAAGTACATGGTAACTGCATTTAACTTGAATCACATTGAAGTTTTTCTTGATCGATATTTATTAATAATAAAAACAGAGTATATTATTTTATGAAATTTATTTGAATTTCTAGTTATGTCACCATTTAAATAAAATAAACATTTCCTATATCAAAGTAAAAAATGTAAAATCTGTTTTTAAAGCGACATTTAAAAGTTATCTATTCTAATCATCGTAATATTCTGGACCGAGGTTTAAATCTCACAATATAATATTTCATTGGTATAAAACCAATTTCATTTACTTTTTTTTATTAAAAAGAAGTTTGTTTTTGAATATATTTCTAATATTATAGAAGTATTTCAAATAGTAGTAAAAAGGGAAAAGAGGATACTGTGTGTGAAGTACTTAAAATATTTATTATGTATCTACATCGAAACTCTGAAGTAAATATTTAATTAATTGATCGAAAGATTTTCATTGTTCGAAAGATATTCGAAAATATTTCATACAAATTGTGAACATATTAATTTGACCTTATAAAATCATATTAATTATCTTACTCTACAGTTACTTGAAATGTGAAAAATATTTTAAATGAACAAGTAGTTTAAGCATTTTCAGTTGTTCAATAAAGAATAGATAAATGCTTTGAAAAATGATTTGCGAATCTAATGCAATTAAGTAGGGAATAAATGAGGTAAATCATCTATTTTAATGTAAAATTAATGTTACTAAGCGATTTTAAATTAAGTTTCTTATTAATTCAACTTTAAATTAAGGAATGCATGAGGTAAAAATTAGTATACTTAAAAGAGTCTCATATAATTAATTAAAAATTTAAAATTTTCATAAAGAAAAACGTATAGCAGAAAGTTAAATAAAAATTAGAATGAAATTTGAAACAAAAATTTCTTTATCAACGTAGAAGAAGAATATTTAAATTAATTATATCAATAATTAGTGTGAATTAAACCTGGATACAATTTGTCATAAGAATTAATTTATGCGAAAGGAGTTAGTAATAATATTTATCTGAATTAATCCAATAGTTGTTAGTTTTCCATCATACATTGATATTTCATGTCTCAATATGAGTAAAATAATAATGTGATATAGTAAATTTTCCATTTCAACTCCCCCTCTATAAGTTAATGATTTTTCTCGAATGCAGGAGATAAATTCTATGAAAATGAAATTATATAAGTTCTCATGTCAGGAATCATGATCTGTTAAAAATTCCGCCATGTTTCTCCTATTTTTTCACGCATTGTATCACTCCCCTTACAGTCTTAAAATATCGAGTGAAATTAAACTACATAGGATAGCATTTCCATTTTTTTCCTTCTAAAAAAACTAATAAAAGATTAAAATTAACTCCTAAGAAAGACCCAAAAAAATCCTTTATATCCAAAACTAGATTTTTTTCTCTCCATTAAATACTAAAAATAATTATCTAGGGTTATAAATGAGTTAAAAGAAATTGTCATTCAACGAGATCTGAAGAAAAGCAATCTATTTTCTAATAATTTACAAACTTCATAATTTATGTGTGTTATACAATTTAACAGAATGATGAGACAATGTATTCTAAGTTTCATTGTCTGGATTAGCAATCTACTTTAAATTCTTGGAAACAGTTCCCAGAAATGTCTTTGAAATCATGTTAAGAAATGTAAAGGCCTTTCTATCAGCTTCTAATTTAGAATTACCAATACTATTTTATGAATATTTTCTTTAAAAATTCCCTTTAAGTGCATTTCCCTTTAAAAAGTTTGTTTACGAATTAAGTTCAAACCTATAAGTTTAAATTAATAGGATCATGGAGAAACACTTTATAAGACTAATACAAATATTGAATTTTAGAATGACACCTAAATAATTTTCAATACAAAAAATAATAGCAATAAAATAGTATAAACATTATTTATTTTGGTGATGAATTAATATAATTACCTTAGAGTTATCGCTACCTCTCTGTAAATTATTATTTAATTTACGTATTGATAAAATAAAATTAAATATTTAACTTCGAAAATGGTTACCAATTATTTTTTTAAAATTTTAGTTTGACTTAATATATTTACTCACATATTAAGTTCCTTAGTTTTACTTTATATATTTACTCATATATAAATTAAATTCAGCATTATATAAGCACGCCATTTCTACAGAATTGCTTGTTGTTTACCACAAGAACAATTTTTCTACAGTTTAATGCCTATCTATTTAAAAGTTTCATTGCTGCTTAAGTTTCGTACACCTGTGTATATATATTTAAATATATATAATGTCGTAGTGCAAACGACATAAAAGGAGCCGCAGAGGAAACAGATGTTACTGTAAATAAATTCTGTAACAATTCCTCTCGGCAGTAGTTTTGTAAAATATAAAAGAAAGGAAACATAAAAATTGTAATATAAAGAGACAAGGGTAATAAAGAAATAAAACTATATATTTCAAAGTGGCACCCGAAAACTGCACTTAAAGTTTATTGCAGTTTTCCATCCCAGGGTACTTTTCCCCTTGGGATGTATGGGTGGTCCATATGAAATTAAAATATTCTCCTTTTTGTTTGTGTGTGGCCAATCAAGGGTTTTGGAGGGGAGATTTCTGACCATTCCCTGGAAGCCTA
>JAPDSC010102647.1:0-35532 GCA_026290005.1 Latrodectus geometricus | reverse complement strand
ATTTTCGTTGTACAAACAACATATAAAGATTTGACGAGTTACTTTTTAATGCAAGCAATATAATTATTTATAATTTTGTTTGTTTATTATATGTTTATGAGTGTCATGACAATTTGAGCTTTTGGCTAATATTCAATTTTTAAGGAAAGAAAAGGAAAAAAGATTGTTGTGAGTATAAATTTGTCTCGTAGTACTTAAGGCATGAAATACAATTTTAGGAAAAGTTAAATAAAAGGTAAAAATGCAAAAAGAGAGTGTAATAAATAAGTAAAATTAAAATGTGTTTTTTTGTTATAAAGAGCTTTTGATTAATTTGTGTATTTGACAGATGTTAATCAGGATTAATTTTTATCAATTTAGAATGGTATTTCTTTTAATGTTTAAATACTATTTTTCAGTTTCTAAGGATATAGTTATACTTTTCAAATAAGAACTTTTTATACCACACATTTTTTGAAGGTAAAAGTTTCTACATTAATCATTTATATAATATTGGTTACACTGCTTTTAAAAGTACATGGAATCAATTAGCTAGTTATTAAATTATATATTTCTCACAATTTGTACACTTACAAGTCTTATGAGTAAATGATAGATGTTTAATTTTAATTTTGAAATATTTTTAAATTTAAAATTCTAATCAATCAAAAATTTAAATCTTTTCCTCGGAAGTCACAGGTTTGCTAGTTTCTATATCAGTTTAGCTAACTGCTTAAAATTGTAAATTTCTTTTTAATGCTATTTATTTTTTTCCTTTAACAGAAAATTTTTCAAAAATGATTTATAGATTGATTCTTTAAATTAAAACGCTTTTTAAACAAATTCTACCCTTAGGTCTTTTTTATTTAATCAAACTTTTTTATTATTCCTTAATTTCAGAAATGTGTATAACTTTATGCAGTATATATCAAAAAAATTTCTGAAGTAAATCGAAATATGTAAAAATTAAAATATTTCAAATTTAACTTGTATATTCACGTCATATTTACATTTTTTTATTTATTTAAGAAATTCCAAATAAATGGTTTCATGAATTATATTTTGAATAATTTTTAAGTTTTTATTCATTGATAAATCTTGCAATCGGTCTTTATCAGTAATAGGTTTAAGTGTTATTTTATTAATTTTTAGACATCCAATTTGTCTTTATTTTCAAGACATTCTCTAGCAATTTCTCTTAATCTCTTTTTTACTTTCAGTGGATTTATATCGTTTTTTATTTTTTGCTTAAATTTTTTTCTTTTTTCTACACTATTAAAATATTACTATAAAGTAATATGATAAAAGAGATGTTATACTGTCAGTAATTTAGTTAAAATATAAACTGCTTATATTGGCAGCAGCTAATTTCATTATAAAGTAATAGAAGCTAAAGGATTATATAAAAACCTAAGAGATCAAATTAAAATCAAAAATATCCATTCAGATATTTCATAGTAGGCCGTTTAATACAGGGAAAATCAGTTTAAGGATGAGGAGTAATTATTTAAAATTCAATGGGGTATTTTTTGTTTGGGTAGTTATAAAATTTATATGTAACTATACTAGAGAATTTTGCACTATTTAATGATGTAGAAAAATAAGAGTTCACCGTTTGAAAACATATAAGGGAATATCATTTGAATTCTTTGATAAGCTTATGAAAGAATGAGAATTATTTTCTTTTATAGTAAATACAAAATGTTTGCAGAATTTGATCAGTACATACTTGATCAATATGCTTATAACTTTTTTGCAAATCACTGTTATTCCATTATTCATATTCATACTAAATAATTTCAATTATTTTATGTTTTTTATTTACAAACAAAAGAACGTCAGCTAATTATAAGAGAAAACGATGATAAATTTATCAATAATAAATTCAAATTCTTGAAAAAATTATAATGAAATATTTCGATTGCTTTGTTTTATATTTTTAAATGCTAATATAAGGTATTGGCTGCATTTTAGAAATGCAAAAGAAATTGTCTGATAAGTTGAATATTTATGAAAAATTTTTTATGTAGTCTGTTAATTTTTATTCAGAAATTATTTTTCTTCATAAGTATTTCGTCAAGTTTCTTAGAAATTTATAATAACCTCTAAATATTTGATAGCTTAAAAATAATATAAAATATTAAACAAATTTTATAAATATCATTTGCATTCTTTTAAAGACAAAATACAAATGAACTATGTAATTTTCAAAATGGAGTATGCATTTATTAAGAAATTAAAGCATTTTCCAATTTAGAAGATGTCAGCAAAAGGAGCATTCTGTTGAATATAATATTTCATATCAAAATGAAAAATAAAACGTTATTGTAAACAATGTTTTAAATGGTAAGTTATTTATAGTGATATTAACTAAGAATAATTTACCTTTTATTATGCTTTTAATAAGCTACTATTTGACAAGATACGAAAGTTAATTATTATGGTTAAAATAAAATTAAATGTTTATTGAACTAATCAATAAGTGATTAAGTCTTCAAATAGAGTTAATAAACAACTTACAAACAAGGAGTGTATTATCTAAAAATGCAAAAACTAGGAAAGAAATACGTGATATAAAAAGATTATGTGAACTGGATGTAATTTAAAATCTTATCATATGTGGGAGATTAGAAGAAACATTTTTTAAACGACATTAAGTTAAAAGAAACTTTGTTTTCTACTTACATTATATTGTTCAAACTGTAAATTTATACGGACACTAAAAGTATTCAAAATATAACTTTTAATAATGTGTGACTCACAATGAAAGAATTTCCGAGTGAAATCTTGAAAAGAAATTATAAATCAATCAGAAAAGTCATTGATTTAGAAAAGTTAGTCTAAATGAATAACATACAAAAGATAAGAAGAAAAGTTGAATCTGCTTATAAATCTTTATTAGAAACATGGAAGTTTAATAATAATCGAGATTATTTCACATTTAACCCGAAATATTTTTTGAAAGAATAACAAGTGTCATGAATCAATCCAAAAAGAAAATGTTATAGACAATAAAGCTGCTTATAAAAACCTTTACTCTGCTACTTCCCTCCAATTAATTTTTTCCAAAAATCATTTTCTACTATTTTTATTAAAAACATATTTAGTATAAAACATATTTTTAAATTCCATCGTCTATAATATTATTTGTTATGTGATAATACTATTAATTAATTTGAACTGAATACTATTTTAGACTTCTTTTGAAATTATAGTTTTGTAGTATGCAATTTTACTAAAAAAATAACCTTTATATTTTATTTACAGATAATATTTTATTTTTTCCAAATTTTGTATTGTTTGTTTGTATTGTTTTAAAGCAAAATGCATTTTCATTTATAGTTGGTATTATTCATGAAAGACAAAAATAAAAGTTAAAACATTATTTTTAGACTTTGCTGTGGTGATTACATACTGAAAAATATTCTCCAATGAAGAATAAGTTTGAATATATTTTCAAGAAAAATTTATAACAATTAGGATAATTTGTATTAGAAAACATTTATCAGATACTTAGTGTTTACTTTATAATTTTTAAGCAAGTAGACCGTTTTTTTAGTTCTACTCAATAACGTTTATTCACCTTCTAATGTGTTGCGAATATTCATGGAACTTCAAATCGCAATATAAAAAATAATTTTGAAACTCACAATAATTTATTGAAAATTCAGAGAAAGTAGCAGTAGGAAATATTTGCTGAAACTATATCATAGTTTTAACAATACAATTAGATCATTTATACAAGCTATAACATTGTTGCTTTTTGTTATAAAGTATTGTGTGTAATATAAATTTATAGGAAAACAAAAATATTGACTCACAATAAATATTAGCATTGCTTTACATCGGTTTTAAACTATTTAAAATAATAAAATACTGTAAGAAAATGTTTAGTTTCCTATGATGAAAAGAATCTGTGGATGATGTGTTGTCAAGATAGAAAATATTTCTACCAATAGGGAATATGAAGAAATATAACTATTATTTATCTCAATTTGAAATGGCAAAGTTGTCAAAGCTACAGAAACAGGCAACATTTATCGTAGTAAAGAGTTTTCATTTTTGATTATGAAAACGGAAAGACTCCCGCAATGAACGCTTAAAAATATTACTGAAATATTCGGTTTAAAAAAAAGCATGTTATATATCATATGCATTTTTCAGTTTAAAACTATTTGGAGTAAATTCTTTATTTAGAAAGTATTTTAGGATCCTAATTTTGCAGAAAAAACTAAGAAAAAGTCTTTCACTTAAATATATTAGAAAAATGGATTCAACTTTATGCTGGAGAATCTGGGTCTATACGGTTTACTATAAAAAGAATCCTGAAACAAAGCAAAATGGAACAATATATCAGATAAAAGAGAAAAATATTTTCTTGTATTTATCTGTAGTTTACCAATAAAAGTTTTAAAAAAGAATTTAAATTCAGAGTTAAAATAAACACCAGCTTTCGGTTAGAGTTTGTGTAGCTAATTAAGGAACATATAACTGCAGATAAATAACAATTAAGTATTAAAATTTAGCCTCCAAAATATGTGTATAGTTTATATATTTCGTACACATTATTCGTTTATTAATATTTTATTATAAAAAAGTATATCAATGCTTTTTATTTGTTTAATGCTTTGGTAAATTATTTTAGAGCTGCTTTATTCTGCCAAACTTGTACATTATAGAACTGTTTTTTTACAACATAGCACTTTAAATTTTATTTCCAGCTATTTTTATTTATAGAATAATAGTACCACTTAAAAATATGCCAGATATAATGTTTTTTTTATATTACTATTACAAATGTATTGTGTCCTAATAGAGAAACCATGTTCTTTGCAGCAGAAGGTTTGCAATTTTTCATAAACATTTTAGTAGTATTTTCCATTATAAGTGAATATTTGGTATTTCAATAAAAAGGTATCATTTTCAAAAAGTTTAAATTATAGTGAATGTTTATTTAATTTCTGTATTCTCATATATTTTCTACTCCTTATAAATATAAAGTATAATAACATCCGAAATGTAGAACATGTTAAGTGCTGTTACTGATGATTTTTATTTTTCTGGAAAATAATGATGGAAAATAAAATTCACTGTTTTTAAAATTAACATATATCACATTTAATATGATTTTCTATTATTGTAAGGATCATTTTAACTAATTTTACGTGTTCTGACCTTCTATTGACATAAATTCACCATGGTTTAGTAGTAGACCGATGTTTTGTTAGATTGACAAGTCTCTTGTTTGATACTAGCCACTTTCAAATAATAGGACATGAACGTTGGACTTTTGTATTTTGAATCACGCAGTGTATTTGGGAACTTTCTTGTATTTCACCCAGGAGATGACTAATGGATCTACGAAAATATTTACCAGAAAAAGATTGAAATAGCTCATATTTCCAGATTACTTATGATATAAAGTCAAAATAATTGCCAATTGGCTCATCATAACATAGAGGTAAGAAGGCGTGTTTCAGAGTAAAATTCCGTTAGTTCGGTCACTGCTGCAGATGAATAATGGGAATATGGTTGTTACATTTCTGTTTTCTGATTGCTTACTTATCAATCGCGTTGAGTGCTTTTGATTGATTTTGATTTTGTGAGTTAAACTTTTGGCACCACATCTAAAATGATGTCCTCCAAGAAAATATTATGCGTGGATATTCAAAGTAGCTATGCAACGGCTTTGAGCTATTACGTTATCCGCTTGCCGATATTACATTACTTAACGTGAAATTCCAATAGGCCAAAAATAAAATAATATAAAATATTCAAGGGAAGATTAAAACAATGTATTCTGGTAACAGAAGGAATATTTTAAATATTTTTTTTTATATATATTATTTTGTATTTACTCGAGCTCATCTTTATCTTAAGTTATGCATAAATTATCCTTATTTTCTGAGAAAGTAATATAAATACTCTAAAAAAGTCGAAATTTCTAACACATTATATCATGTTGTGAAAACATTTTTGTTTTTGTTAATGATCCATACTTTTGAAAATCTTGGGAATTTCAAATGAAATTCTACTTTTCGGATTGTATTTTCAATTAAATAGATAATGTAATAAATATATAGACCTCGTTATAAATACTGAAATTTTTTTAAAACACTTTTGTGGAACAGTACACTTTGTAACGAATTTCGGCACACCAAGAAGGACTCATCCAATTGCTTTGAAATTTTGTAAGCGTTAATGTTTTGACCAAATATGCAATTTATTAAATTTGCTGCCCATTGAATGAATAGTCCAATCTCAAGCTCATCAGAACTGAGAATTTAGTAAATGTATATAAGGTGATGTTTTTTAATAGATGTTAAAAATTTCTGTTACATTACGATTTAGGATACCTTTAAACGACTGATAAAATGTCTTACCACAGAATTCAAGGTCATTATAAGTATCTGTCAGAGTTTGAAAAAGGTGATATCATTGGATTGAGAGAGGTAGATAGGGGACATCGCAACTTCATATGAGTAAAAATGACGCGGCTATTTGAAGATGCTGGCAAGAATGAGTGGACAATGATGGATTTCAGCACCGTGATGGTAGCTATCGTAGGGCCTCAACGTATAGAGAGTATAGAGTAATTACCAGGTTAACTGTCATGGAGTCTGATTCAGAGCTATCTACAATCAAACGTGTGATCTGTACGTCAGTGTTCATCGTAACCATTCACAGACAGCTGGTAGAGGGAAATCTACGCCTGTACCGACCATTACACCACCTGTCATTCTAATCTGCATAATGTCAAGCCAGATTAGAGTGGTGGTAGGCTCGATATCAATGGAATGATGCCAATTGTGAACGTATAGTACTTGGCGACGAATCCCATTTCCAACTGTGCCCCGTCGATCATGGAAGACGTCTTTGAAGATGCACGAGGCAGGTGCATGATCCTGCTTTCACTATATCACGCCACATAAGCTCTAAATTAGGAATTATTGCCTGGGATGCCATTTCTCTTGATATACGAACACCTTTGCACACAGCATTCTGAGACTTGTTTTGCTACCACTCCATTTGCAGTGAACTGACCTTATGTTTCATCAAAATAATGCCAGATCATGACACATGTTGCTATGAGCTGTCTAAAAGCTTGTCAAACACTTTCTTGACCAGCTAGATCACTAGAGCCATTATATCACAGGCATATTTAATAAGGGTGTCTTGGATAAGATGAGAAATAAACTGTATCTATAAGGGAATATTGATGACTTAGGCCATTAATTTGTGCAAATTTGGCAAGAAATACCACAAGAGATCATCTGGAAGCTTTATCAGTTAGCAAAACGCCATGTGGCAACTTGCATGCAGAATACAGGTAGGTTAACACAATATTGAGCTAGCTAATTTGTAACTATGAACCTATGAAATAAGTGATTCAATCGTTCTAAAATTTTACACATTTTTTATTTTGTACAAAATCTTCTTATCCATCAATTTTTATTTCCAGCGGACACTTCCTTCTTGGTGCGTCGTAGATTTTTTTGTTATAGAGTGCATACTCTGAAAAGCTGTTTTTGAGTACAGAATGTGGAGTTTTATAAAATAAATTCCATTATTTTCTTAATAACTCAAGTGCGCTTTACTAATAGGGAATTAAAATTTTGGGATGAGATATGTGTTAAATTTATTTTTCTTCTAGATTTAAAATTTAGATACACTGCTCAAAACAATTAAAGGATATTGTGGTTTTAGGTGAATCTTGTGGCTCTGAAACTTTTGAACTGATTGATACATGGTCATCAGACGTAGTAGGTTATATGAGAATGAATTACACATGTTTGGCAGAAAAAAATACATTTTATTGCGCATTTGTGTATTGTCATTATTTTATATAAAATTTACAAATTGTTTTGAAAATACCTTTAATTGTTTTGAGCAGTGTACAAGCTTTTATTTTCTTGTGATTGAATTAACAGTAATAAAATCATTATTGTAACTTTATATGGTTTTAAAGCTATTTACACAAGTATAATAGATTTATCTTGTTATGAGAATTAGAGAGACATGTTTTAGCGATTTATAAAGCCAGACACGTTTCGTCAAATATGGCACTTTTTGCAATTTAGTTTATTTTGAATATTGCTTATATGGATATAAATTTTAATTAAAAATGAGAAAATAATTTTCAATCGAAATTTTTCAAATAGCAGGATGCTATAAAAATATTAAAAGAAGGTTTATTGTGTATTTACCGTCTTATTTTAAATATTTAATTTAATTTGGTCTAAATGTTTCTAGTATAGTTTATTTAACGTTTTACATTTGTTCGTTACACATGAAGACTATTTAGACTTACCTAGAATTTAAGGTGAATTTAGTACTACAAACAACCACGACGGAAAGGGAATTTGAATCAACGAACTGTCGAACAAAATGCTTTAACCACTCAGCTCGGCGATGCTTTTATATGAAAATATTTATAAATATTCAAAAAATAATCATTGGAAATTATTTCGTGTATATATTTTTCGGTAATATGGATTTACTTTCATTTGTAAGAAAATTATTACTGACAGAATATTAAAAGTTTATTGGGGATAACCCACTATTTTGTATCGATCAGAATTTTTAAAAAGTAAAATTTTGTTTGCATTTGTCCTAAAACAAATTTTAATTAATGTCTGAAACTAATTATAAGACATTTTTCGGAATAATTACTCATTAAAAAGTGTATTTCAGAATCAAAGTGTTTTTTAGTTATATAAAGAAATCAAAATGTTAATGTTGTTGATTAAGGAAGGTGTTCCCTTATACATTTAGAAAACTATTAAAAACTAGTATATCCTGCATTGAATTTAAAGTAAAAAAAAAAAAAAAAAATTAATGGATTAAAATTAGGAGAATAAATTCATGAAAAGGAATTATTTCACAAATTGTAAAATATATTTATATTGCAACGCTTTTATAAACTTAAAATTTTTAAGTAAAATAATACAAAACATAAAGAACTTTTATCTTGATTTTTCAAACTTTATTATATATTGAATTTTAAATATATGCAAAGAATACTTATTAAGAAATTTTCAGTGATAAATTTTATTCATGAAGGTCTTAAAAATATTAATCAATGAGAAATCACAATTTGGAAAAGATTGAATCTTAGAGGGGAAAAAAAAAAAAAAAAAACTAGAAATTACTTTTTTTTTTCAATTTTTCTTAAATTTGAATAGAAAAAAATGAATAAGAAATCAATAATAAACACACGTGAAGTGAAGCATATTTTAACGAATTTAAATAGAGTTCGTAACTATTAGTTTGGATGTTGTAGTTACGGTCTCGCTTTAGTGCTCTGAATTTATTTAATTGAATAAGAAAGCGACGTTTATAGTGACTCCAATATATTTATCTTTACATATAGCCGCATGAATTCTCATAAAATTTTATATCTGGTTTAGCTTTCTTTCAAATTATAGATTCAGTTAATGCAAGGCGCAGTTTTTAAGGAAAAATCTCTCTGCGAGTATCGGAGTTCTATCAATAACTTATTCAAAAGTCTCTTTTCATATGATGTCGAGTATTCATTAGGACTATGGATTGCGATTCACTGAATTCAGCCTTAGTCTGATCCTGAGAGGAATTTTGTAAATTACTCAAAGCGAATCCTGTGTTTGCTAAAATTCTACGGTCCGTAAAATGTTTTGCGGAAATATTTCCCTCCGGACAAATGTAGAATGACAATGATTCTCGCTTCTGGGACTGGAAGGATGCAGGACCCAAGCGACGGGCTTAATTTAAATTGCTTGTAGTTATTTGCATAACGCGTTGGTTTTGTGATTCCGTTTAAATGATTGTTCCCGAGTACAAAACTCATGCAAAAATACATTAGTCTTTTTCTGCTTGGTGGAAATGTGGTATTGTAATGGTGGAGCTGTAAATATATAATTGTTTGTCTTTTTAGTTATTCTTAGCGCATTTTAAAGGTAAAAAGATATTAGTATTCTTTAATGAACTCTCAGAATAAAAGATAGAAACTAATATTTGCTTAAAATAGTTTCACAGTAGCTACTTAACATAGGCTGATTATTTTAATGTTAATTATGAAACTTTATTTTTAAATAATTTGACAAATTTCATATTTTAACCGAAACCTTTGAAATTAAATTTTACTTTCAGCTTAAAAGTAAAACAATGGAAATTGTGTATTGTCTTTTAAATTGTTTACTGTTTTTAAAATGAAAATATGATTTGAAGAATGTATGTTTTAATACAATAATTTAAAAATCT
This sequence comes from Latrodectus geometricus, assembly GCA_026290005.1. Taxonomy (NCBI): domain Eukaryota; kingdom Metazoa; phylum Arthropoda; class Arachnida; order Araneae; family Theridiidae; genus Latrodectus; species Latrodectus geometricus. The sequence goes on along the minus strand of JAPDSC010102647.1, from coordinate 25,314 downwards.
TATATTTAAAAACGTAATGATACACAGGATATTAATTAGAATGTATTATTAATTTATCATTATTTTATTTCAAATAGAAAAAGTGTTTAAATTTCTAAGGCATTTAAACTAATTTTAATGAAGTTTAAGTGTATTGCAGAACTTGTCACTAAATTACATTTCAGTGTAGAAACTGCATAAAATTAGTTCCATCAATTTTGGATTCCTATGTAACGATTTAATCCAAATATGCCCAATGTATTATATAAGTCACTATAAAATAAAAAGGAAACACACATACACAATATTGATATCAATTTACCTCAGACTCTTTAACTAAACATAATTTGTCAAGCATTATCAGAGACAGCAAAAAAGGAAGTATTTTTTAAAACTTCTTTATTTGATTTTTTAATTCACTTGTAAAATAAAAACTTTAATTTAATGCCGTATTTTTATCTACTTTGAGAATTTATATAACTGTAAAAAGTAAATGAATCTGTGAAGTAATGATAACATGTACAAGAATTTTTTAATAGGATTTGTACTGTTTAATAGGTTGTTTTTAGTATAGTAAGTTGGAGGACCAAATATTTATCATTTTGGATGGAATGAAGTGAATTCTTAATATTTAAAATATGAAGTTGGACATCACATTTCAAATTTACTATTACTTGGCATAAGCAATATACAGTCACAAAATTTTAAAGCAGTTTCGAAAAATTAATTATTACTTATCAAAATGTCAACAAGTTACCGATTTTTGCTGTAGTTGTTTTTGAGGTAGATGGTTTATGAAGATATGAGGGTGATTTTTAATTAAATAAATTTTGTGCATTGAAAGACTGGTGGTCTTTAAGAACATAGAAATATTTTTACTTTTCTGTATTTAGTATTTATATATCATAAGGATAGTTATTCTGTGCATTAAAAAATAATTTCTGTATGTTAAAATAAAAAGACAAAGATGATGTTTGACATTGTTTTTTCCTTTTGTACTGGCAAATATAAATATTTTCAGTACCTTGTATGTTAGTATACTATTTTAATACACTATTTTCTGTATAACTATAAATTACTGGATACTTTGAAGAAATGAAAGATTACAAACTCTATGCTGGTTTAATTATTTTAAATTCAAAAATTCAAGTTGTTTAATGAATAACGAGTTTCACAATTCTTTATCGCCGAAGTTTTGATTATAAATCTATTCATTAGTAAATATATATTTAACATTTGATCAATAATACTAAAATTTACATTTTATGTGAATAGATGTAGTTTGTAATGGTAAGGAAAACATAATTTATAAAAAAGATTAATAAAATAGGTATATTTTTCTATAGTACCAATTAGTAGTAACGTGATAATGTCAGAGGATGTTTCGAAGCTATTTTATGACATTTTTATCACTTTCAAGGAGAATAAATAACTTAAATAACATTAGCTGTTTCGTTTTTACTAACACTTTTAGGCTGTTCATTTATTGTATTTTAATTCAATAATAAAATTCATCTTTAGTAATTAATAATAAAATGCATAGTTAAATAATTCTCTAACACAAACAAAAATGAGCAGAAAAGTTAATGACCGGAAATTTATTTCCGAATATACATATAAGGATAAAAATGTTCAACTCTTAGATAAACTACATCTCGCAAAGGAAAGGAAGTAATAGATGAATGATTGAAGCTGGCTGACAAAAGTCTGGAAAATAAATAAAATGTGTTTGATCTTGAAGACGACTTCATAGTGTTGAAAGAACAGTCTTTTATCACTCGTATGTATAGATATGTCTATAGCCTATATGTGATAAAGGTTTTATTTCCCTTGTGACAAATTATTTACGAAAGAGTGGGCACATCCCTGTGTTAGCTAAGCAAACACATACTAAAAGAATAAACACCCAGCTTTGTATTTAAGAGATATCGCAGTATAACAAAATTTGATTCAATTAAATTATCTGTATAACTTTTAAATTAATATTTTATTAAACATATCTTTATGACTTCGTTTCTATATATTTAGTTTTAATAAAAAAAGTTAAAATAGTACTATACAATTATTTCATGATTATGTGGTATTAAATAAAAATTAAATTTAAATATATTAATTGAAGTATTAAAAAATGTTTTATTACAGTTTATTAGGAATAAACAATTATCCCCTTTTATTAATCAAACTCTTATAAAACCGTACAATCCAGAGTATTTAAATGATGTAAAATGTTTTGTATATTATAATAAAGGCTCCTTACATTTGACAGAAAATGCATGCACAAATTTAAAAAGAAATCATACCGAAAAGTACATTACTATTTATAAATTCCAAATACTTTTTATGATATTTTTTGAAAAATCTAATACATTGTCAGATAAAAATCAATTTAGTTAAACGCATTTAATTTTCAAAATAATAAGAACCCCTTTTCTGTTCAGACCTATTTGATCTTATTAAGTTACAATACATAATTTGTGTGTAAGTATTATAGAAATGAAAAAATATGAGAATAGTGTCAAAAACAGTACACCACAAAAATGTATTTTTTATACATTGTATCAAAATAATTTGCTAGAATAAAGTGTGGCAGAAATAATTCTTTTAATCATTTTATGATCCACATTTCAAAATGTATGCGATGTAAATTATGTAAAATTTTTGGGATACCTAAAAAATTAATATTCTCTACTATATGAGAAGGACTTATTAGTCTTAACATAAAGTTGCAATCATTTACAGAGATAAAATATTTGCTTTATTTATATGTAAAGTTTTTACAATTAATTATGTATATAAATGCAAATTTTTTACCTTTTATAGGGGAACAAACTTTAAAAAAAACACAAAATTAAGCCTTAAATTCATCAGAAATCAGAAGTTTTAAGTTGAAGGACAAAAATTTCTTAAGATTTGTCAATTTTTACATGAAAGTAAATTATTCAAATAACTATACTTGAGATCAGGGAAAAACACATGTTTTACTAAGAATTAAATTAGCAATTTTTTATGCAGCACAGTCAAAAAATATTCCTTCCATTCATTCAATAATTGCAAAAAAAAAAAAGAAAAAAAATCTGATTAGAGTTTGTGCGAATGAAAATGCAAGTCATCAGCAATTTTTTCTGTTGAAAGTAATTGCTTTGACTTATTTTAATAAAGCCTGAGATCAGAAGAATATCTATAAAAGTAAGGAATATCTTTACTTTTAAAACATTAAATAAGTGGTAGTATTAGGGGAAATTAAATAAAGGTATTTCTTTCAATGACGTCAGAACAGTTGCAAGTTATTCTAGAAAGTATATGTTTAGGTATATTCAATGATTCTTGTTGATAACGACATTTGTCAAAAATGTAGGAATTTTCTGTAGAAGTTCTTATCAATTTAAATAATAAAATAAAATATTGATTCTTCTTACCAAGAATACTGGGATTTTTGAAACATGAAGAAGGGTTTAACAATATTCCTTTATCATATACTTTGCTCTTATTTTTAGAACCCTATGAAGATAAATGAAAGAAAATCAACCATTGAATGTGTTAATCTCCTATTAAAATTACAGATGATTCACAAGCTATAGAAGTTTCAATCTTTATTATCAGCTAATCACAAATTTTACCATAAAATTTTATTAAAGCTTCCATATTATATTTTTATATAAAATGAGTAGTAAAATTTGGACATTATATATTCTCATTATGTGTGTGGTTGCAATTCTGGATAGAAGAATAATGAATTACAGAGCAATATTTAAAATGGAATACGTTCAGTTACAAATACTTATAAAAATACACTGGTTATCATAAATTAAACAAAAATAACAAAAATGACGATAACGCAAAAATTTATTTGTGGAATTTAATGAAACTTATGCATATTATACAACACATAGGTACAAAATTGTATATAAATAAATCATCAAATAATTAGAGTGTTATAAAAATTAACATATATATACATCAAGCAAAGGGGGGTGTAAGATTGGTATAGATTAAAAGTACCTTTAAAATAGGGTGTGATCTCTACAAGAAGCAATACAGCAAGTGTGATGCTCTCAGTTATACGGTCAATTAATTGTGTATAAAATGCTAGCCATTGCTCCTCCAGATTAGTTGAAAGATTGGCTAGGGTCCTTGGAAGAGGATGAAGAGTAGATACAGGTCGTGCTGGAGCATCCCAAACATGCTCAAGTGAGTTAAGGTCTGGTGATTGAGCTGACTACAGCATGCTATCATTTATTTCCTGTTCAAGATTAACATCCCTGATGTGATCCCTCTGTGGTTTCGCATTATCATTTGTAGGACGAAAGCATCACCTATTGCCACGCCATAAAGGCGCACATAAGCATCCAAGATGGGATCTATATAGGTGTGAGCATTAACATTTACACGGGAAAAGACATGGAGATCTGCTAATGAGATACCACTTCATTTACAGACGTTACGTGATCCGTATGCATCTCTTACACGGATGTTTGATGGATGAAAAGGAACTCCACATTCTCTCTAAATGAAAATGTGTAGGCAATCACTTTCGAGGCTAAACCTGGACTCATCCGTAAAGAGAGCAGCCAGTCATTGATCACGCACGCTGAGGACATGATGACATGCAGCAGAAAACTGCCTATGGTGTTAGTGTATTGTGTGATTTGAGCGGGACGCAAATGATTAGTCACTTCACATAAAGACCAGGTTTGTTAAGCCTTCAACGCAAGGATGACTTGGATATCAATCTTTCGTAGCTTACAGCAAGGAAATATCTGAGTTCAGCCGGAGTTGCGGTTCTACTCCACCTTGCGCATAATGACAAATATCGATCATTGACATTCGTAATAGCGTGTGGTTGTCCTTGGCTGAACCTCCTGGATGCCGAATCCATGGTTAAAAATTGTTGTCAATGCCTATGAATGACTGACGGATACTCACATTCTACCAATTAGCCACTTCTATGTGACTATGCCCTGCCTCTAGTTTCTCAATAGCTCAACATCGGAATTGTTCTGTAAAATTGATGCATGAAGGAATTTGTTACAATTTCACTAGACTAGATTTCTAATCTCAGACCCACAGAGACGATTTCTTCCTTGCTTTGAGACATCCATTTTTATACTACTCGCAAATGACGTATTCCGACAACGGCGCCTCTATTTTACATAGTGATATATTGTTCAGCTCTTTTCACTCATACCAATATATTCAAATTTCAGTTAGATTGGCTTATTTTTAGGAGATTATTTTGTGATTATTTGTGATTATTTTTGTGATTATTCATCAATTTTTGGCTGCCAGCGTAGTTGGAAAGAGAAATTCTGCTATCATAAATCCTCTTATCATTCTTGGCATTCTAAAAATAGGAAAAATGAGTTATACTACAATATTTGAGATGATTTACCCACATGTTTAGTTTCAAATAATATTTTACATTTACAGCCAGTCGGCTGCCATATTGTGATTTAGAACATTTTAACATAACCCTCATGTGATTAAATATAAAATCATTTGAAAATACATGGCCAATTTATGTAGTTACACTTTAATGCCACAATAAGTACATCGTAGAAATATTTCCGTATATTTATTTTCCTATGATCTGAAGTGAATTTAACAAAAATTTTGATAAATATCAAATTTACATTTACAAACATTTTATTAATGAAAAATTAAAAAAAAATTATCTACAAATTTAAACTGATGAAAATTTCTGAATCTGTTCTGGAAATTCATTTTTGTTAGACATCCCTATTTTGAAAGTAGAAGTTTTAAAAATCACAAAATTGTGTGTGTGTGTGTTTCGTTTGAAATAACATTTAATAACTATTTAGTTCTAAAATATGATATAATTACTAAGATTAAAATTAGTATTGAGAAGGATATCAAATTTCTTATAATTTAAAAGAAAAATACTTATTTGTTTCACATGTACAGTACAATTAATTAAAACACAGATATTTCAAAAGTGTTTTATAGTTTTCCTGAAAAAAATTTTTTTTGCACTGTTAATAATACAGAATTATTTAACATTTTTAAATAAAGTTTAATATTAACTAAGCTTTTATTTAGAAATATTCTAGAACATTAAATATCAAACTTCATTTAATATTAAAATTGGTGGATAATTAATAATTCAAATTTATATTTTAAATGCTAATTAACTACATAAAAAAGTATTTTTCATTTCTTATCTAATTCTAATAAATATATTCCTGTTAGCGCGTAAATTATACTCTTTCTGCGAAAAAATTATTTTTTATAGCAATCCTATTTTCCACTAGAGAGAAAAGAAAGGCATCCAATGGAATTCGATGCCTTTTCACAAAAGTCTGTTGGGATTTAAAAGGAAATAAGAAAAGGATAATAAGCTACATAACAAACATTCATCGAATTGAAGAATGGACAATTTTTATCGTGGAATAATATTCTCACAAGAAACTTTTGGTAAAATTGATTGCAAAGAAAGATCTAAACATAGTTTCTTGTAGATGAATAAAACGTTTTATCTTTAGGAAAAATATCATTTTAATAGTTTTTCTTCTAAAAAGAGAATTTTTTCTAAATGTATGTAATTGCAAACTATTGCTTTTCGTTCCTAATGGGAACTTTTTTTAAAATCTTCACAATGCCATACGCAAAAATACTAATCGAAAATCAATGTTCATTTGTAAATTCCTTAAACATGTTATTATTCCTTTCTCTTAATAAATGTATATAGTCAAATAGGTGACAAGCAATATACATTTTTTTTAATATTATATAGTTTTTTCTAACAGAATAAAAAACTGTAAAATAAAAATAAAAATTTTGAAAATCAATGAAGTTATATATTTTCATTATATATAACATAATGTCCTAGCTGAGAGATTTTCCTATTCAGAATCATTTATTATTATTATATCGTTCATTGAGGCTTTTAATTTCATTTTTTACTTACTTATAATCTATATTTTTAAAAAAAAACATTAAAAGAATCAAATTAAATATGTGAATTGAATCAATAAACTTGAAAATTTTTCTTATTTTTGTATAAGAAATAATTTCAATTTTTTGAGAAGTTTTTCTTTAACTACATTCATTAAATTAAACTGTAATAGTTAAATATTTGAAATTGCGCGACCAAAGTGTATTTGCTTGATTAAACTTGCAACAGTATTGGTTTTAAATGCATGAAGCTATTTAGCATACAAAAATATCTGTCTATTGATATAACATGTACTGTTGTGCATGAAACTTCACTATTTAATAAATAAAAAAAGTACAACTGGATTTTCTTCAGTAGATAAACAAAATGTAATGGTGTTTAGTTTTTGTGGTATATTTTTCAAAATAAATTTGAGTAAGAATACATCATTTTTTGTTAAGCCTCTTTAATGTATTTATAGAGAAATTAATGATCTGAGAATGATTTTTGACAAAGAAAATTATATGTTATAGAACAAAACACAAACTAAATGTAACTCATTAAAATGTTAGAAAGCATTATAAAAGTAAACGATAAGATAACGCTTATTTAAAAAAAATTGAATATAAATATTTAACTGTAACAATTATAACTGGGTTCCCTTGTTTCATTGAATTTAACATTCATAAAATAATGCCAAAGAAAATGTTTTAAGATAATTGAGGTGAACATTTAAAATATCCTCTTTTAGTGTTTGAAATAACAATTATATTTGCATTCACATAATCAGAGTAGTTTTATTTTATATATTATAAGAGGAAAATGTATTATACCAAGAAAGATTTGTCAAAAAAATTATCCAATCTTAAGTCGAAGAGTTTTTGCATCAGTGACCACATTTGATTTTACGTATATTCCAAACGTAAACATTTCCATCTATTTCCAATTTCGTGTCTAGGGTCTATTCAGAGACCCAGAGAGATGAGATTAAAATAAATCTGGTGTGATAACAATGTATGAACACAGAGTGGGTCATGTTTTCCAATAAAATAGAATAATCTAAAAATCGATGAAATTTCTATGGTTGATAATATAAAGTTTTAGAATAAAACAACTTCCACAATTATTAAATCAAACAATAACAACATATAACTTTTTCTGCTTTGCTTCCTTTTTAGAGAATATAATTCAAAATAACCAGAATGTTGATAAGAATTTATCATTATTATATTGTTTATTTCAATAAATTTCTTCCATTTAATCAAATTGATTTTAAATTGTTTTATAAGATTATTCTCAGCGTTACGATACTATGCTTATGATTTAAATCAGAAAGAAGGTAGTCTAAAATTTATAAAAACAAAAGGTCATTTTGCATAAAATATCTAATGACTTGTAAAAAAACATCTTTGTGCTTTCTTTTCCTAGAACTAAGAATAAAGAATATTCGTGTCTCACTTGAAGATTTTGAAGTCTGATCAGTCACGAAAGTAATTTGGAAGAATGCAGAAAATATTGAGCTCAAGTATTTTCTTGGAGTAGGCAAGCATATAAATGAAAAGTTTAATGAGTGGTTAGGACAAGTTAAGAATAAAATAATGAATAAAAGTATCAGACATATTGAAACATATAGATTTCAATTTTATGCTTTTGTAAATAGATTTTCATAAAATGATTCACAAAATTCTTATTAACATTCGTTGTCGTAGTTTTTTTGCTGAAGTTATGCCTTCATTGTCAAGTTTATTTTGATTGAAAACAGAGAATGCTTTAATTTTCACTACTTAATTATTCCATTATTTAATGTTATATAAATATTCTGTTGAAACATTCCGTTCCATGAAGCATTTGCACTTTCCTTTGAAATCTTAAGGAGAAAATTTGCTGGGTAAAGAAACAAAAAATTTCTAATATTTTTTCTTTTAATAAAAATTTAAATATGTGTAGACGTATTTACAAAATACTCTCTTTTTAGAATTCTGCAATTGAAGCTTAGTGGTTGTATGACTCGGTCCCCAATAACAAAGAACATTTAACAGATAATATTTAATTTCAAACCATTATGAGAGCACTGTTTGTGAGGTTACTATGCTATTTTGCCTACTTTTGCATTAGAAAAATAATAATGATCTGTGAGATGTTAATGTTAATATGCCTCATTCAACATGATCTAAGTCAACAATGGAAAGAAATTGACCTTATAGATTTCGACAATCAATTAAGATGAATTATGATTAAGGTTAAGGTAAGGGATATAATTTATTTATCGCTCTGTAAGATCTGTTTTTGAGTAAAGAGGTTAATTATGAAACTGAACATTACAAATTTCATATGAGTTTGTAATAATGAGGTAAAATAAGCATTTTCTTTTCTGTTTTAGTAATGACATTATTTAACAAAAATATAGAAACTATTATTTTTCTACATATTCAAATATTATGAGTTTAGAAAATGTAAAATATATATTTAACTGATATTTCTACGTGATATCTAAATATCATCCAGAAACAAATATCAGAAAGAAGATCATGAGGAATAAATTTTCTTTGCTTTTACTTTTTATAATTGTTATCAGTGAAGCTCATGTTAATAAGATACACTACTGGCCATTAAAATTGCTACACCAGGAAGAAATGCAGATAACAAAATGATATTTATTGGACAAATATATTATACTACTAATAACAAGTGATTAAATTTTCAAAACATTTAGCTGGATAGATCCTGAGAAAGCAGTACCCAGAACAACCACCTCTGGCAGTAATAACAGCAGTTATACGCCTGGACATTGAGTCAAACAGAGATTGGATTGCATGTACAGGTACAGATGCCCATGCAGCTTCAACACGATGCCACAGTTAATCAACCGTAGTGACTGGCGTTTGGTGACGAGACAGTCGCTCGGAAACCATTGACCAGACGTTTTCCATTGGTTAAAGATCTGGAGAACGTGCAGGCCAGGGCAACAGCCGAACATGTTCCGCATCAAAGAAGGTCCGTACAATACCGGCAACATGCGGTCGGGCATTATCCTGCTGAAACGTAGGGTTTCACAGGGCTCGAATAAAGGGTAGAGCCACGGGTCGTAACACACCAGAAATGTAACGTACACTGTTCAAAGCACCATCAATGCGAACAAGAGGTGACCGAGACGTGTATCCAATGGCACCCCATACCATCACGCCAGGTGATGGGCCAGTATGACGATGATGAATGCACGCTGCCAGTGTGCGTTCACCAGGATGCCGCCAAACACGGATGCGACCATCATGATGCTGTACCCAGAACCTGGATTCATCTAAAAAGATGACGTCTCGCCATTAGGGCGCCCTGGTTCGTCGTTGATCACACCATTGAAGACGCTCTTGTCTATGACGCAGCGTCAAGGGAATCCGCAGCCATGGTCTCTGAGCTGAGAGTCCATGCTGCTGCAAACGTCGTCGAACTGTTCGTGCAGACACTTGTTGTCTTCCAAACGACCCCGTTTCTTGACTCACGGCTCGTGACGTGGTTGCATGATCCATTACGGCCATGCGGATAATATGCCTGTCTTCTCGGCTGCTAGTGATTGGTGGTCGTTGAGATCCCGTATGGCGTTCCGTATTACCGTCCATAACCTATCGATTCCATATTCTGCTAACAGTCATTGGATCTTGACCGACGCTAGCAGCAATACTGCGATAAGATAAACCGCAATCCCGGTACGCTACAATTCGACCTTTATCAAAGTCAGAAACGTGCTGGTACGCGTTCCTCCTTCTTACACGAGGCATCACAACAACTTTTCACCAGGCAACAACGTTCAAATGCAATTTGTGTATGAGGAACCGGCTGAACAATTTCCTCATTTAAACACAATGTAGGTGTCGCTACTGTCGCCTGCTTTGTCTGAATGCGCTGAAAAGCTAATCATTTGCATATCACAGCACCTTCTTCCTTTCGTATAAATTTCTGTAGCATGTCGCCTTCTTGGTGTAGCAATTTTAATGGCCAGTAGCGTAAAAAGTACTATGATAAAAATAACTAAAATTATTCTTATTAATGATATTGAAATAATAAAAATTATAAAAATAATGTGGATGTATAGGAAGTAAATTCTGAAAAAAATATGAATTGAAGTAAATATATACTAAAATAATTTAATTCTTCTTATGTACATCAATTTCTTTATAATCGCAACTTTTAACAAATGCATGCTTGTTAACTACATAATTATAGATTTTAAATTTAAAGGTCAACAAAAAGTTTCTTAAAATTCATTCTTTAACAATATATAAGGAATCAGTTTTTGAAATTCTGGAATTTCATTTAAAATTTTGAAACAAAATAAATATTATGAAGTACTTTAAAATTCGTTAATATTTTCTTTTTCACAAATGATATGGTTAAGTATGTAGCTTGAATTGTTAAACTTGTTTTGTAAAGAAAAGTTCAAATGAATATATAAAGCTTATTCTTTTACAATTTTTTACATTATCAGCAATAAACCTATAATGAATGTTTGAAAACTATGTTTTTTATATTCATAATAAACTGCTGGCCACCCAAACAGAAACAACAAGAAAGACAAGAAATATCACAACAAAATTTATTTTGTAAATAACATGTTGACCAAGCATCAAATGATTAAATTTATTGATTTCTGTGAAGTGTGGTTCCTGACAAAATCAGTAGCCAAAATAGCCGCCATTGTTGGAGATCACCGATGCCACATTCCTAGGCATTGAATCAAAGAGACTTTGGATGTGTTCTTGGGATAGAGCCGACCAAGCATTTTCCCAAGTTCCCAAAATTGATCTGGTGTGGCAGTTGGGGACATAGTCTGAGTCAATCATTGAATAACCATAGACCACATGTTTTCTATCGGTGAAAGATCTAGAGAGCGAGCCACTCATTGAAGTAATTCAATCTGACGATTGACGAAAAAACCTTGGAGAAAGCGTGCGTCGAGTGGCCGCACTTTATTCTGTTGAAATATAGCTGTGGACAAGTACTGAATGTTAGGAAGGACTACTGGCTGAAACACGTCGGTGATGTAGTGCTGGCTGTTTAAATTACCGGCAATGCATACTAGAGGAGTGTGAGAGTGGTATCCAACACAGCCCTTACCATAATATCCTGTGCAGGACCAGTGAGGCGGTGAATAATGCAGCTGTTCAGCATCCACTCTCGAATGATACGTTTACATAATGGTTGTTACATTACAAAGTGAATGAACAGTGCTATGGTTCATAATCTGGCCGAGCGATCCGTCACTGTCATGTCCACAATTTGCTTATCATCATGTGACGTGGTGCACTGAGGCGAATGCGATCGTACCCGTCGGTCCGTAGTACTGTCCTTCCTCCAATGATCACATATCTGCATTACAGATGTCTGGTTTCGTCCAACGCGACTGCCTATTTCCCTGAAAAATAATTCATAATCTCGGTAGGCCATTTTATCCGTCCTCCATCGAACTTGGATACTTAATCAGAAATTCACCTCCATTTTCTACGAGGTATAATTGATAGTATTTTTTTTTTAAAAAAACCATAAGACAAACACAATTGGAGGACTTGAAATCGTAGTAATTTTTAAGCCTTAAGCAACAATTTGAAGTGTCGCCCCAGGCATGCGTGATGTGCGTCTGCGCTGTAATCATTTGCATATCTCACCTCTGCTAATGCATGTTGTAAATTGCATGTTATTTGCATCCTTCCTTCACACACTGTTGCATTTGTGGAGGCCAGCAGTGCATATCAGAAGTGTAGAATAATATAAGGCAACAATTAAATGGCCACTGAATTAATAACGCGCTGTAAAATTGTAACTTATTTCTTTCAAACAGTATACTTATAAAAAGTATAAATCGTGAAGTTTATAAAAATATTTTCATAGATCATTACATAAAAGTTTCAGTGAAATAAGTACAGTCTAAAATATGACACTGATTTCCTGATATGAAATATTTAGGATATGTTTAGAAGAAAATTTATCCTCTGTATATTAAAATCAGAAATTTTCATTAGCTACACAGATTTTGGAAGTAGTTTTTTTCTCACCTTATATTGTTATGAAATGATACGAAAACATTTCAAGAAGTGCTTAGATGAATACATTTTAGAATAAAGTATGAAGAGAAAAAGATTTTAATTACGATTGCCTGATATCACATTTATTGCTTCCCATTATATACCCAGCGCATAAGCTTTAAAAACAAATGAAAACCTATATATTTAGAAATTGATGAGATTCTTACACTTTTCCTTCTTTCTTCCGACAAAATTCTTTTCGGAGGTGTTTTTTGTATAAAAAATACAGACAGTAAAGTATATTTTCCTATGGAGAAGTTCAATTGATATTACTTTTCTTCGACCGTCTTCAACAGTATTTCGCTTTTGTTGTTGCAGGAAATGATGCAGAGCTACTTTACTTATTCATGAAAAAAAAGCAATAAAGATTTTCTGTCACCGCTACATCATCGGAATCACATCCAGTATTCAAAGCATGCGACAATATCACAGGAAGTAATCTGTAGCTATTGGCATGTAAGATAGAAATATTTCTGCAATATCTCTGAAATGCATTCACAAATACACTTTCTCTTGCTTCTAACGTTATCGGGACATTAGAAGAAGAAGAATTCACCAGAGGTAAGCTTGTTTTGATTTGGCGTTCGATATTTTATTTTATTTTTTACATTTGAGGGATTAGATTTTGTTGCTTTTAGTATTTTTTTCATTTTTTTAAATGTATTGTGAGTCTTATGTAGATAAATGATGCTTAGCGAATTTCCTCTTTCTGTGAGCATGATTTTATCAGAATTTAATTGTGTAACGTTTTTGTTGATTTTGAGAAATTTAAAATTCTTTACTACCAACGTAAAGAGTTGGATTAATCTTGCTTAAGTACTTACTTGATCTATTTTCGTATGGATTTAAGAACTGATGTGCTATTAAGTTAATGATAGCACGTAATTAATTAATGCAATGGCTAAATTAATTATTTATATAGGAAAAAAATAGTAGGGAAATTTTAGTGGAATTTATTCATTAAATTATGTAAACACAGGCAAAAGTGTATTTTATTTCTTTCTCAGGTTTAAAATTCTTAAAAAGTTTCAGATAAACAAAGTTTAAATAACTATTACTTATACTGTATAGGAACTTTGAATTTTGTTTGAATATTAATGGACAAGAAAAATGAATTTATTTTTCCAAGTACTTCGTGATCATTCTCCTTTGAGGAGAAGTTACAACAATTAATTCCAATATGAGTGAAAATAATATAAAATTTCAATAGTGTTAATATGAAACTTATTTCAGAGAATGGAAGTTTCAAGGTTTCTATTTGAAAAGTGGTTTCATAATTTGATATATAACATTAAGAGTTTATATACATAATTTTAGGAGTTTAAATTAATTTTTCATTGCGATATCTTAAAAAACCATTAAGAAAAAAGAAGGAAAAAAAACAACTGTATAATTTCGTTAGATATAAAAATAACATTGGGAAAAGAATTAATTATATAATATATATATTATGACTTTGTATATAATCATACGTGCTTAGAGATTTCTGTGAATAAAATAAAGAAATTCAAATATAGATTTTTAATGGATAGAAAATATGGAAATAGTAAAAATTTTGAGTTATAAATAAAGAGACATCAACCCAAGGTAAACGAATATATATTTAGACCAAAAGTTCAAGTCTTGGTGTAGTCCCTGCACTTTATCATGGAGTAAAGTTGCACATAATTTCTTTGTTTTTTAAAATACATGTTGCCTTAATTTATTAAGAAGAGTTTTCAAAGTAGTTCTGATAATACACAAATATTATGGAACTTAGTATTGATAATAAACATGTATTAGAATAATTTTAGTTGTTAATAGTTTTGTAATTAAAAATTTATTTCTCTCGTTTGCTCTTACTAATTACTTGATTGAGTCGAAAATAAGAAATAGCAATATAAGTCAAATGGAAAGTTCTATCTTTCAAAATGTCTATGTTATTCGATGTCTCATAGGAATTGAGTCTTTTTTGTTTTTGGGTAAAAGAGGATTTTGAAATTCACTTTTGTTTTTTAAGATGCTAAATACAGTGGGATAGAATGATTTTAAACATCTCCAGAGGAAATTGAAATACAAAATGCACTATTTTTAGAAATTTCCTAGAATATTTAATCATCAATAGGCATAAAATCTGAAATTGTGATCATTGTGTCATAAAATATCTTTTTAAAACACAATACTTCTTTAAAAAACATGCCCAGAGTTTAAACAGTCGAATCAAATGCTTAAAAGTTTTTAAAGTTAAGTGTTTTCGTCAGGACTGCTTTCATAATTTGTTATCATTACTATTAAAATTTTCCCCTTTTTTCAAGAATATTTCAATGAGATTCTTCCTCATCACTTTTATTTTTTAGTATTTTCTAATTTTGCTTATCACGTTCAATATTACAATATAGAGAATTTGTCATAAAAACTTCTAGACTGTAAACTTTATATGCTTGCATATTATGGTGTGGATATGATATCACCAATTAAAAATACATTTACTATAAATTAAATAAATTTTAAATTATTAAGACATCTAGAAAACAAGCCATTTTGAGTTCTCTGGGTTTTTAAGGATTTCTTTTAAATATCGTATTTAAATTTGAATTTATGTTTGTTGAATGTGCTGTATAATGAATCTTTACTTTAATAAATCTAAGACAATGCGCAAACATTGTCGCTTTTAATAATTACAAATTTTTTTATGAAAGAGCATATTATTTACTGAGACTCTTAAAAAGCTGATGATTTTAAAATGTTCAGTATTTATAGCTTAATGAGGATTTATAAAAAATATTTTTACATAACAGTAGATCATCTGATTTTTTGCCTCCCAACCTGTCTAGTGGTTAGCGTACCTGACTACAGATGGGTGGGACCTGGGTTCGAATCCTGGCTCTGGCATGGATGTACTTTCTGTCTCTTTCTTGTCTTTGTCCTTTCTTTGTGTGTGAATGATTGCCTACCCTATAGACGGGTACCTATGGCATGTGTGTATTGAGGAAGTCGAACTCCACACCAAATATGGCTCAGTTGAAAAGTGGAGCAGCGCACCCCATATTGCCAGCCTGGCTGGCACACAAAAACATTTGATTTTTTTATATGTTATGCATTATTCACCAAATAAAATATCGTAAAATTTGTATTTTAAACTATTTTACATTTGCATATTTAGTAAATGTTTTGCACTCATACATTTAAGAAAATACTTTCAAAATTCAGTTTATAATTAAATGATTTTTAGTGATCTGAACTTACACGATGGCTTTACTAAAAAGAAATTTATTTCAACAAAACTGCCCACATGCTTAAGATATATTATTATAATAAGGGTTCCTTTAAGTAAGCAGTTCAATCATTTCCCAGTATAGATTGCATAACATCTTGATAATTTTCATTAAAGGTATTTGATTAATGTGTATGACAAAGATTTTGTAATTTAATTGTAATATATATTTAGGAAATAAATATGTGAAGGGCTAATATTTACAAGTTGCGTAGGTATAAATATACCTAGATATATTACTTAGAAATATAGAATTGAACATATTCTAATTTTAGTTAGTTTTTAATAGTCTTAAAAATCATTTAAAATAATGTTTCTGTTATGAAATTTAAGCATTATTATTTTCGAACACATAACTGTCATAATAGAAACATGTTTAATCTTTGACAAATTCATCATTTTCTGTATTAAAAATAAATAAGATAACAAATACTGTTTATTAGATAAAAATTTGCTTAGTATAAATCAGAACTGTATTCTCCTTTACACGCTTTTATAAACGCAAGAACTCTATTTGCTTTCTATTATTTTCTTTAGGAGTGTGGGAGAATTTTCTCATTAACTTTTGATGGCAGAAGAGATACTTCTAACCAAAGAAGAGGGCATATGGCATGCAATTCTAGTTTATTGCTGTAAGGAAAGGGAAGTAACCATATTTAACGAGGTGCTAAGCAGAAAGCTACGAATGAATAGCACTGTATGTAATCCACTAACATAAAATTTATTTTTTCTAGCTGTGGAGGATGTACACATGTATTCATTTGAACTCTGATAATCAATATTAGCTAAAGTAAATAATTTTTTGTATTCTATATTAAAAATACAAAAGTTATATATATATATATATATATATATATATATATATATATATATATATATATATATATATATATATATATATATATATATATATATATATATACAAGTATAACAATATAAATTTCTTTTTAAATTTGTAATGTATTTTTATTTACTTACATTTAGTTTCAGTCTATATTTTTTATAAAAACTAATTTAAATTTAAAATAAAAAAATTACTCAATTTTCAATTTTATAATCTAAAACTTCAAAATCTTTCAAGCTAAAAAGGAATATTTAAAAAAAATATCAAACATTTGTTATTATGCTTTGATTTTTGAATACAAAAATTTAATAAGTATTTATCATATATATGAAAGATTCCAACATTTCAACCGAAAAATCAACGTAAAAATGTAAGTTTTTACCTTAAACATATATTATTGTTTTATGACAGGACTCTCTTATGTCAAATATTTCTATAATGTTTTATATATTCTTTTTCAACGTTATAATAAAAAGATACTCCAAGATATCAGACCAATAGTTTTCATTTAATGAATCATATAAAGATTTTGCTACTCTAAAGTAAATTAAAATTTTATTTTTCATATGTAATCTCTAACCAATGCTTAAAATATCTGAATAGATATGAATTCTGAATATTATGCACGTTTTAAGTATGTATAAAAATATTTAGATAAATTAAATAAGAATATTATATTGTAAAAAGGTAAGAAACCTTTATTCTAAAAACTATAAAAATAGGCGCCAGGCGGAAAAAATAAACGTACTAGTGTTTCATAAATTTCCGAGCCGCATCTATGTTTTTCATCGTTTGATAAAGGAAATATTTCAAAAGTATATTTGAAAGTGAAAAGCAGTTCAGATATTTGATTTGAAAGATGTTAGTTTTAAAACTACTGTTTTATTAATTAAATGTAATTTACTGCTATATGAAACTTACATCTTTTGAATTAATTAAATTTTTTTATATCATTATTTAATCCATTGGACATGTTAATGTCCCACTGGTTAAAATCTGTATGATTATTGTAAGAGATTCCTTTCCTTATTATTGCTTTAATAAAATCCTTTTAACGACTCATTTACGATTAATTGATTCTGTAATTGTTATGTAAAACATAAAAAAATTGCATTTGAAATTTTTATTTGAATATGGTTAGCATATATTTTTCATTTTTCGTTTTTGTCCAAGCTTATGATTAAAAAAAACTATCCAAGCATTCTCAAAATTGGATTATAGACAATTAATAATCTTCAAATGCAATTAAGTGGTTAACACTTTTCTTTTACATTTGGTTTTTCTATAATAGAGTACCTAATTAATGTAATCTCATTACCTTTTCGGTCTTTAATTTAAAGTCATAGCATATTGTTTAGCTCTTGATTGAGACACATATATACAAAAATACGAAACATTCATTTTCACCAACATCTCAAAAAGTCAATTATACAATACATCTCTTCCTATATAAATTAGTGGAAAGTTTAGAAAACAGCATTAACTTATACAGAAAGAGATTAATGATTTGAATATATAAAATAAATATATAGTTCCACAAAATTTTAATGCTTTAAAAGCTTAATTGGTCTATTAAAAGTTTATATAAAAATTAATATTCATATAGAGTATTAAAATCTTGATTCATCTATCAATTTATTATTACATTTATTTTCGTATATTGTTAGTTCTGTTTTAATGTCACACTAAAATTTGAAAACATGTTGATGATAGTAGGAAAATATATTTAAGCCTAAGAATTATAGTAGAGTTAATTTTCAAATAAAATTATAAATCATAATAATAAGGTATAATATGCTTACTTTTTGGCTATGATTTGAAATAAGTTTAACAGAATGCCAAAGTAATTCATTAATCACTCTAAATAATTCACAAATTCTTTCGCTATCTTTGTAATTTTAATTAATGAATGATATATATTTTTAACTGCTTTGATATTTAATATTACAACAAATTAAAATTATATTTTATCATATTCTTTATTTCTGTCTCTATAAATACAGTAAATAAGAACACAGTAAACACACATATACTTATATGATAAGGTGATTTTTATGCTGATGTATAAAAATCTAGATTATACAAGTAAATACGCAGCTATATTACATCGAATAAACCACAGTTTCTTTTTTTTTTAAATATACCAGAAAAACTGAAGTTACTCAATATGTATAAAGTATTTTTTTTACCATTTAGAATTTTTGAGATTACATGGAGTATTTCTTTTACGTGTAAAAAAATATCTCGAAGAAATGAGGACTTTTTAACTTTATTACTTTAATTAAATTTATGAAAATAAAGAGGCGTTTACTCTTAAAATTGTATTTGAATCATTAACCATGTGTAAAAACAAAGTGAAATTAGTTTTGATGCCAAAGATTGAAAATATTTACCGAAGTAGAGATTATTTTCATCGTTATAGTAGAAATCTATAGTTCTTTAGTAAACGTAGAAATAATTTAAAAAATCTTTTAGAATTGTTATCTGTTGCAGAGATAATCTTTCGGAAACAAATGAAACACGACTGATCGTATTCTTAAAAAATAAAACAATACTTATTTCACGAGGACATCAGAGAAAATATCATTAATTGTTATATAGAACTGGTTTATTAACTGAATAACTATATAAAAAAATGTTGCATGTGATTCATATATCAAAATACACTTGTAAGTAATTCGCAGTAATGACCATCACACATTCTTTGCTTACTTTAGAATTTATTAAAACAATCAGTTTGATTGAAAAATGAAACCTTTTCATTAAACAAGCAGGTTGAAAATATACGTCAAAAGAATTTATTTGAGAAGGTAGAAATCAATTTTTATCATTTTAAAAGTTTTAGGACATTAAAAATATGATAAAATCATTGTTTTAAAACATCTAGTCAGTTGAATGAGTAGAAATTTAAGAATTTAAAATGTGTGTCTAATTAGCTCAATTTTTTCTTGTAAGTTTATAAATTTGATAAAATATGCTTTTGTATGTTTTCCTTATATTAAAGCAATTTAATTATACTTTTAATGAAATAAATTTAAATAAAATAGGACATTTTTAAGCCTATACAAATAGACTAAATTTAAGAGAAAGTAAATACCATGTCTGATAATTTTACGTAAATTAGGAAAATTAGTGCCTTTACTGCCGTAAAAAGTAGTTTCTCTATTAATATACGAATAAAAAGAGTAATTTACACACTGTAATATTCATTGATGATAATTAACTATTAATGAGAGCATTTAGGCGAATTTTTCTGGTAAAATACAAATTATGGGAAACAGAGAGTTCTCTACATAATTTTGGTGAGGCAAATTATTCCAATTAAAATAGAAATAAAAATGAAAGAATTACTTCCTAGAATTAATTTTCAGAAAGAATTACATCTAGGGAAACGAAGAAATATATTCACTAATTGCAAATATTTCACAAAGCTAACTTAATTTATAACTAATTATTTTTATTTTCATTTGTTCTTTTGTAAAAAGGCTAGATTATTCATTTCAAAATGAGAGAAATATTTAAATATTTGAATGTTTTATTCGATACATAATTCCGATTCAGTAAATCAACATTAAACATGGCATTCATTTTGTAAAGTCATATTTTTCATGATTTTTCTTTATTTTGCTTCTGATTAATTAGATATTTTGTTATTTTGTTCAAAAATTCTAATTTATTATCAAAGCTAATATGATTCTGAATATTTCCCCTATTGCACAAATTAAAAGAAGAATATTTAAACTTATTTATAGTTCTGTAAAAAAACTGAGAAATAAATGCATATATGTAATTTATAATTCATATCAAAAATTCAAAATTTAGAGAGTGTGTGTGTTTGGTATGCTAATAACTTTACTTGAAACTATTCCTTATTTACTAAGTAGTCTATGGTGATTGCGAGTAATTTGTTTAAAATGACGTTTTTAGGCAGTTGAAAGACGTGTATCTTAAAAAATATTCAAATCAAATAAATCTATGCGATACGTAACTTTATGAATAAAAAAATAATGCAATTAATAATATTTTTAAATTGAGAAAACAATTTTTTTTCTAACTTATTTTACCCAACTTATATATTGAAATATTGTTAAACAATATAGTTTATTATTTATCAATGATATTTAAAACCCACGAGATATTAGCTATAAACTTTTGATGTATTTGGCATACATAATGTAAAAAGGCGTTAAAAAATTATTACTCCTGTTGTATCAAAAAGCAAAGCTTTGAAATTAAATTTAGGACATTTGGGTTACACTGAATAGATAAATGTTAAAATGCAACTAACTTTAATCTATGGATTACTTTTTGAGAAGTATATATTGGCAGCTCCTGAAATAATTATTACTAATTAATAGTAATTTCATCAAATATTTAAAATATTGAACAGCGTATTATCAGATAATTTTGATAAGACATAAATTTCTAATAAACTGCAAAATAATATTAAATTATTGCCATCAATTAAATTCTAACTAAACAAAAGAATATCTGTCATAATTCCTAATGACAACAGTATTCTCAGTCATCAGTTAGCCAAAAACAGTAATTAAAAAGTTAACTCTTAGCAGATAGGAAATTGAGATAGAAGAGTGTCAGCTGCGTACATATTATTTTCAGCTAGCAGTTGTTCAAATTTATAACATTAAAATTATAATGCTGTTCTTTACAATAAATTCATTCATGTAGAGTGAGATGTATAAAAGGTATGTTAAATATGAAATTTTTGTATCGATATATATTTCTGACTCAAAACCATGCATATTTATTAAGGGGTATAAATAAAAATGCTTGATTAGAGCATAGAATTTATTTTCGCAATTATTTTGAAAACCATCATGATAGATACTACATTCAAGGCATTAACGCATACACATATTCAATATATTAATGTAATTTGGTCTGGTCTTCAAATGCAATTAATACATAAGCATTAGTTAGTAAATGTGTAATCGTGTCGAATATCAAATTCCCTTATGAGAATAAGGGGAAATTTCATTGTAAATTGACTAAAACTTTCTATCATAGAACTGATCATCATCTCATTTTCACGCAAAGAGGCGAATTTTTAGGCTTTTGTTAAAACACTAGCAATATGGGGACTTTGAAAAATTGAGAGAACTTAATTGACAAGGATAAGTAGCTCTACCATCAAATAGACTGATATTAATACTTGTAATTAATTTTGAGCTCAAGTGAAAATGGACCCATATTGATCAAAAGATTTTCAATATTTATCAAACATTTTATTCAAACCAATAGAGATTTAATTGAATATTTAGAAGGTATTTAATATTTTTAAATTTTGAATAGAACATTTGATAAATGTTGTATAAACGACAAATATTGCAATTAAAAGGATCAGATGTTAAAATATTGTTATCTACAAAATATGAACATCATGATAGGATAGGATTGGATATATATATATATATATATACATGAATATTTGAAATATAATATTATTGTCTGAAATTGCATTTGATTTTGGACATTCGATTCATCTGATATTTTAAATATTCATTCAAACGTTATCATCGAAGTCCATTTCTTTGAACAAAATTTAAATATTTTTTTTAGATAAACACCTTAAATAAGGGGATTAATTTAGAACATTATTTTCCGTTCAGTGGTTTTAAGACTTAAATTAGATAAGGAATCAATGAAGATTCAATTACTTTGCATAATTCTAAAAAGTAATATTTGTTTCTATAGTTGTGTATTAGAATGCATTGCATCATTTATTTTTTTTTTTCTTTCAACGAAAAAATGGTATATTCTTTATTTAGTAACCATATAAAATTGATTTAGCTTATATTCAAACTAAAATATACTGTGCTTAAAATATTGATATGTTGTTTTGACAAATATAAGCTTTAAAATTTGAGTTTCAATTGTTTTGATTACTTTATGAAAATTGTGAACATGTTAGAGAAAAAAAATTACCTTTTTAAGTCTTTTATTATACATACACTAAATCAAAATTCATGATAAGTTCTTTTCAAATTCATAACGTGATATTTTCTTTTTTTTTAAACATTTAAATAATAAACTGAAAATTATGTCATAATTTAAATTAATATGATAGTGAAGACGATAAATAATTTATTAAAATTATTATTGACATTTGTATAGAATGTCAGTCCGGAAAAATATTTGTTTTATTGAATAAATTCCAATTGCATAATAATTGGAAATATAAGTTTAACAACTTGAAAATAAACATTATTCATATGCTATGATTTTTAAATTGATGCTGTTAAAGCATAATGTTAAAAGACATGATCAAAGAGCAATTTTTCTTTTAATTTAGAACATTTTAACTGGGTCATGAATTGAAATAATAACGCTTAGTTTTAAATGACACATATTATTAATATTTAATTTCCAAAGTTTAAAAACTGAGAAAAATATTAGTTTTTTCTCCATTTTCGTTCATCATGTAACTGCTTAAACCTATAATTTTTAACATGAATTAATTTTTTAAATAGAAAACTGCTATTTGAGTTTCATTAATTATCCTTCAGAACTGGTTACCAATCTTATGGAAGCAGTTCGTTCTAAAAACAGTTAACACTGATTTATTTCACGAAAATAGAGAAAAATAGCGACTCTTATAGCTACTGAGGGATAGAAAACTTTGACAAGTATAATCATTCAAAAGTAAATGAGTTAAAAGCAGAAGAATCAGTTTATCACTTACCGCCTCAGAAACTTATGTCCAAATGTAGTTCTATTAAAAGCACATTTCAAAATAAGTAATTGAGTAAGACATATATTTGTGGAAGCAACTTTTCTCTTCTCTAGTTATCAGAATGAATTGCTTTGTGAAAAACGTTTTCTTCCCTTTGAAATTTGAAATGCATTCCCGTTTATTTCTTCATTTATTTACTTTTAGATTAAAAACATGAAATACAAAAATGAAAGTAAAATTTTCAATTAAATTGTATGTATATAATTATATTATTATTTTATATATAAATGCAATATTATTAATTTAGATAATTTAAATTGAAAAGATGATTAAAGAGCTCGAAAAGGAGATAACAGAAGGCAACGTCAACAAAGAGGTGCGGCCTAGAGCATTTAATTTGTTTTTAATTTGTTTGTTGTCAGGTTTGTCCCGCGGGTTAAAAATCCTCTACACTTCCTCTACTCACCGTGATTGGTCACTCCTCCTTTCTAAGAGAGGCGATAAGTTACGTCACACATGTGACGTTTTTCACGCCTGAAATATTGAGATAAGAAAATGCAAATCTGCCTTTCTCCTCTCCGGATACGGAGAGATGAAACGCATATTCAAGATTCACCATTAGTGCATTGTGGATGTCGACATTTGCCGGTGTAAGTGAGAAATGAGGATATCTAGCAAATATTTCGGACATACACCAAGCGACTACGTGAATGTTGACATTCACCAGCGAATGTCGACATTCTCCAGATTTCGGACTTTCACGGTAACACACACACACACACACATATATATATATATATATATATATGCAGGGTGATATTTAGACTAATCAAGATTACCGTTTAGTTCCAAAAATCACTGTAATGGCATTTTGGGGCAATTTATAGTGCATGAAATTAGAGAAAAGAAAATACTAACACATTCAATCATACAGTTAAATTATTAAGGGAATAATTAATGGAATTAATTCCATGGAATAATTCATCTCCAACTGTTGAGTTACAACTCGGAGCTTCTAGTACCAGCGATGGTTCCTCGCGATACTTCAATAATTGCAGTTACCACATTAGTTATTACATATTCAGATACTGGTTTACGTCCACTCCCAGTGAGAATGATCAAAGACACCGTTTTCTTAAATTTCTTATAAATTTTCTTAAGACCATTCAGCGATAAATGCCCCTTTCGTAATTTTTTTCTGATTCGAAATTCATGAAGAACTGTGGATGCATTACATTGATTCATATAATACTGCTTTCCCAGTAACGGACATTCAGGTAACAGGTAACGTGAGAGGCATGGCCACTGGAGCTCTTTTTAGCCCTATTACTCGCGCTGTCATCACACATAATTTGCATTTTTCTTTGTACCCGTGTTTTATACTAATTCTCATTTTTGTAAGCTACAGCAGCACTACAAAATACCCTAGCTGTGATTTTTGGAACTAAAATTATTTTTCACAGAATCTTTTTTCCCGTGTCTTGATTAGTTTAAATACTAAGTTTGGTGCCATTTCGGCTGTTGGACGGAGCTACAGAGAGCTCCAAACACTGTGTCACTTTAAAAAAGATCACTATA
>JAPDSC010102639.1:0-37993 GCA_026290005.1 Latrodectus geometricus | reverse complement strand
ACTTTAATAGCTGTTTTTTTATACTAAAGAACAAACAATTTTGTTTTGTTGTTTTTTTTTATCATGTTTTTTGTAACTAAAGTTTTCTTTTTTTTATTTTTAAATATTTTTTTACTAAATATTGCAAAAAGAATTTTTTTAAACTATACATTTATTGACATTATTTTTTGTTGTTTTCAGAGAAATTCTAAAGAAATTATGTAAATTTATTTTCCAAGGAAAAGAAAAAAATTATAGATGCTTTCTTATTTTGAATATAGATGCTTTCTTATTTTGAGTACCAATATAAATAAAAAATGTCACATGTATTTCTATATCAATATTTGAATATTTCATTTTCTGATTTTATTAAATTTTAATTCCAAAGTCATAAATAATACACAACAAAATATTCAAAACAAATTTCATTCATGAAAATTAACATATAAAAAAATCCATATGTAAGAAATAAAAACTGTTAACCTTAGCATTTTACAAATTTCATTCTTGAAAATTAACATTAAAATAAAAACCATATGTAAGAAATAAAAACTGTTAACCTTATCATTTTATATCATTTTACTCAACTTCATGTTTTATGGAAATAATTGATTTGGCAGATGAAACACAAATTCAACATATAAAGAAAAAGTGTGTATAATTTTAAAAAATAATTAGTATCATAAAATAATTTGTTATAATATTTATGTTTACAAGTTCCAATTTTAGCACATAAATTGACATTTGCTTACATAAGAATTATTAAAAAATAAATTTATAAATAATGGAATAAAATTCTATATGATAAAATATTTTAAAAATATAGAATATAAAAATTATTTCAATTAAAATAAGTTATAAAATTTGGATAATATTATCAGTTGATAAGTGTATACGTTGCAAATTAATTTTTCAAAATCTGTTTCTATATAAATGTTAAAGAATTGAAAGTACACTTTATGCCATAACAGAGAAAGAAACTAATGTGTTTTTCTAAAATAATCAAGCAAGGTTTAGTATTACTTTAATGGATTTCCCATTTTTCTATATTAATTTTACATTATGTAAATTATTAGCAGATAGAAATGGATAAAGAATAAAAAAAAATTTATCTGTAGAATTATAAAAGCTATAACTAGCTCCACTTCAGTAAAAGGGACAAAATGACACAGGAATGAGTACTGCCAGTTATATGGGCCACGCACGGTCAATGCAGCGTTGCTGGCTACACAGCATTTTATCAGCATTCGATCACAGTGCCGGACCAGTATCAATGACGCACACCACCTCATTGACGATGAAGCCAAATAGAGGCGAGCCGCTGCTGGCCAAGATGGTTGCAACCGATGGATGTCCGGCATCTTTGTGTTTTCTGGGAAGGTCTCGTGACTTTAACCCTGGTGATCACAATTGAGATGTTATGGAAAAATGATGAGTTTGATCTAAAAAAGAAATGTTCGAAATTTTTATAGGATATAAATATAAGTATTTTATCAGAAAAAATAGTGTTAACCAAAATAATATTAATAAAAGTTAAGAATTATAGCTTTACTATACTTTTCATCCTTTCGAAACAACACAAATTTAATTCTGTTTTATAGAAAGATATAACAATAAATATTATGTTTGATGTATGATTGTTTAAGGTTTATTCCAAAATTTTATATTTTTGATAAGAAGTCCTGTAATATATATGTAATATAAGGATTTATATATAAAATATGCTTGAGAAAATATTATTTTTATTTTAATTTTTATGTCATAAGAAACAAATTAATACAGTCTACATTAGAAAACAACATTTTTAGAAATATTTCATAATCTTCCACAACAATCCAGTTTCTGAAAAACAAAACTGAAAGGAAAATCCATACAAATTTTAAATTGATGTTTCTCTCAAAGCTTTTACTCTTAGTTTAGTCATTATATGTTAATAATAAATGACATTTATAGATTATTTATCAGCTTATTCTTCAGCGATATACTTTCTTCAAATTGGCCACTGGGAAAAGAAGTGATTTATAGAAGGAACAAGAAAATAAGAGATTTATATATTTCCTGTGTGATTATTTGTCTGTTGTTAGACGCAGATTTTGATATATGAGTTAAGCGTGATTTTAAAATGTTAGAGGGAGCGCTAATGGACTTTTAACCCGGGATTTATGGTTCTGATAACAAAGAAAAATGGGCTTAGTGTATGCATTGTAAAATAATATATTTTCTATTTTAACAAATTCTGAAATATTTGTGGGAGATGAGGTCTAGGTGATCTTATAATATTTCATCCATAAATAAGATTTCATTTTCGATATAACTTTCGTTTATTGAGAAAATATTTTATGAAGCAAGTAATGTTTTCATTTCGGCGATCAAAAAGGACGTATTAATAATGATTATACCTTACTGAAACGTGTGAAATAATACCATCAATTCTCATACTAAAATTATGCTATTTAAAACTATTTGGGCTAAAATATTAAAAGCAATAAAACACAAAATATGCTACTTTAAAAAGTTATATAAACTCTGATAAACTCTGATCTGAGACTCTCTCTCTTAAAAAAAGATATATTCACTATCACCAAAATCATTTAGAAATGAAGATTACTTTAAATTGTTGTTTTTTTATCAACGTTGATTTATTTAGATTAATAAAAATATTTCATTATATATTACATACCTAGCATTTGTAAAATATTATTTTATTTATATTTTACACTATGAATTTTTTTAATATTTATGTTATGAACATAAATCAATCATAAAAGTGTAGTTTTGTTTATGTTTTTCAAGCAGAACAAACAATTTGTTCTATTCATTTTAAAAATATAAACGTATGAATGAAACATATAAATATATACAAAATTGATTATTAATTTACTTTAGTAAAATAAATACAATGTATAAACGAAAAATAACAGATTTGCGATATTTAAGTAGAAGTTTGGAATCATTTGTGTTTACATTAAAAATGAAATAAAAATATAAGAAAATATTCGTTTTTAAAGACAGCAATCTCAGACAAATCTGAAAAAATGAATTAAATCTGTGTTTTCATTTATATTTTCTAATCAAGAATTCTGAGAAACAATTTAATTTTTTAAAGAATTGAAATCATTAAGGTTCAATGCAATTAGAAATAAATGTTATTATAAATTTTGATTTGAGCTAACATTTCAACGAAAAATGAAGTATTTATAATATTCGCATTTGAACAAAGTACAAAAGAATTCGAGAGAGGTGAACCATTTATATTTTTAAAAAATGTTTAAGAAAAGTCTTTTAAAATAAAATGTTCAGTCCTTTAAATTTACATCATTTATTGAACATCAATTGTTCCTACTTACATTATGACAAAAACTTAATCAAAGGAAGTTTCCATTAGAGAGTCTAATTATTTTAATAAATATTAACTCAGTTAGGAACATTAATTTTCTTAATGAAACAGTTTCATAAATTCTTGTGGAACTGATTTTGTTAAATTGTCCTTTTCATAAAAATACAATTGCGCAAAATATGTTGAAATCAATTTCTTTTATTTTAAAGCCTTAAAAATCTGACAATCATGAGAATTTATGTTTCTCTTTTTAAGAATGAAATAAAATTTTCAACTGTTTAATTTTGCCAGAAAATTTTATTTATAAAAAATTCATATATCTAGCGAAATACCGAAATACAAAGAAAAAATACAAATTAAAATATTTTATAATGATTAGATTATTCGGAATTTGGGTAAGATTATTCGTTGTCAATGGAACATTTTACACATCAGCTGATTTCTTTCTATACTATTTCATTCATTTAAATATACAGATTTCATTGATACAAACTAATTCTGTGTTAAAGAATGATCAAAGTAAAATTTTATTAGATTAATAGACAACATTATTACTCGTATTTTCATGATTTCTTATTAAATATATGACTTTTGAAGAAAACAGAATGAATATTAAAATTTAAGCCATTATTTTACATCATCCAAAAGTTTCAGAAAAATATGTGGCACATTCATATGATAAAATTTCCATATGGCATATATGAGGTACTGTCAAAATTCTACTTTGTAAACAGAACAAACATGTTTGACATTATAAACATCAACCTTATCATTCCTTCTTAAGTTAATATTAGTCGACATTGCTAAATAAAAATTCAATTAACTGCATTGACTAAAATATGAAATATTAAACTTACCTTGAGTATAATTCTAAGAAATTACAGCAAATTAGTGGGAAATCATATATTTAATTCAAATTTTAATCAATATATTACTTTATTTTTATGTCACACATTTCATTAAATATTTTTATTTTAATATCATAGATCACACAAACTTTTATTAAAAAATACAACTTCAAAAAATACAGCTCGATTAATATAAACTAGCTTGCTCAAAGAAATGAATTATTTAGATGTATTTGTTTTTTGACATGAACTTAAGTTGGAACAAGTAATTCAACTTTTTGTATTGGAAGAATTAAAAGGCTTTCTTGTATGTGGCAAGTAGAACTGAATTTGTAATAACTTGTAGCTTAAATCTTAATGCAGTTCACTGGGTTTCCACAGTGATCATTCATCCGATAATTACTTTTTTCTCAAGAGACTTCTGATCTAGAATCAGGAATGAAATTGATAAGGGAGATTTAACAAGAATTTCAAAGGTTGTTTTGTGTATCTATTTTGGGTGCATAAAAACAAATTCAACTTTTACACTTTATTGCATGATATGCTCTCGCTTCATATGCATATTGAAACAAGAGCTATAATTTGCATAAAAAAGGCTTAAAATACAAGTATGAGTCAATTAAAGAATTGCTTAAGATATTTTCTCCAGGGAAGCCTTAATGCTGGCGTAGTTAATCATGCTTTTATATTTTTGTCTACTTATTACATGATTGAGAAATACACTTTTGACAAATTTTCTGCAATATACAACTAATTTACAAAATTAGTAGTAAAGACAAATTTATAAAAATACTGTAACTAATTTACAAAAAGACTGAAATAATTTTGTCAATAGTAAAAATTGAACTTACGGTTAGACTGATGGCTCAGATATGAATTCCATCACTGGTCTGTTATTTGTTGTTTAGAGAAGGTACAAGGTTACCATTTCGTTTGGAAAAATAAATGTGTACGCCAATCAAAAATCTTTGTCATTCTCATGTTCAGCAGAATATCCTTCGACAAAGTCTATTTTCACACAATAATTATTTGTTCTGACTGTCAATCTGTATTACTGAGTTCGCAGAAGGATACATTAATTTTTAGCCTTGTTTAGGAAAACTGTCTAATCCTGTGCAAATTGGCTATCTATAATTACCTAATTAAATGTAGGATCCCAGGCGTTCTGTTTTTGCTGATTATGAGTTAGCTGGTGATTTAGCGAGATCTGGATCAACAATTTATTTTTGATCATGATCCAGTGCTATGTATATCAATCTAACTGATTAGAGATTACAAAATAACTTATTAGAGCAGATTTTTTTAAATTCTCCAGGAAACAACATATTTTGAATTGATTGTTAGTTTTTAAAAATAAGCAAAGCTATTAAATGGTATTTTTTCTACTAAAGACAAAAAGATATTCTAAATTTCAGTAGAAGTTGTTTAAGGAGAGTAAAGGAGCTTCTTACAGGATGCTGCCACTTTAAGAGACATGTGGCCATGATTAAAGTATCTGATGGCCCTACTTTCAGTTACTATCAATATATAGTGGAAACTTCATTACATATTTTATGTGAACAAGAAACTTTTTCGCACATAAATATTTGAACACTTGTGTCATCATTTAATGTACTTCGGAAGCTGCAGAATATCCTCCTCATTTGTTTCTTAAATTTTCCTCTACTGGTTTCTTTAATGGAAGCATTTTTCTCTTTTTTGGTGTATAGTAAAGCAAACATTCTTAATCACTGATAGGTTCGTTCGAAACCACCTTACCTTAAATTAAACTTAGTTGTGTGACAGCCCATATGGGAGCAAGGCCTAAAGATGCATATCAGTTTCCACGATCGAGTGCCCTGGTGTACAAAGATATGTACTGAATAAGTGATCAACCAAAATTTTCATTCTTTTGTTCATAAGCATGATTGGAACTAAAAAACGGGAATTTTGTAATATTGTTGACCAATTGAAGGAAGGAAAAGCTAGGTTGAATTTGTTCAGCCTGAGTATCGAACCTCGGATTTACGCCCTGGAACCAATATGCGCTACAACTAAATCACCAGAAATCAAATATAATTCATGGTATACACTACATAGTATACTGTGGACTCTATTCTGTATAGCATACTTTGTAGTATCATAAAATACTGAAAACTTTTTAAGTCTATAAAATATTGATTTATAAATGCTATAATATAATATTAATGTATTGAAAATACACGAGGTGATTGTTTGTTATGGAAAACATTGGCTGCCGCAATTGTGGTGGATTTATTTAACATTGGTCTGAAACTTTATGTGAAAAATAAAAGTTTTTATGATGGAATTTTATCAGAAAAAAGCCGATTTTTCTGAAATACTTTCAATGAATTTTCTTTTTTACAGAATAATTAGAAATGATTTTAAAATTATTGTGCGATTAAGAAAATTTTGTTTTATTGAAATATATTAGTTTGGGGAAAAAGTAATCCATTATTTTTTCGGTAGACGTCTGTAGTCGATATCTCGTGAGGTATATATAAAATAATTTCAGATTTATGCTCGTTGGAAAGGTGACCTTTGACACTAAAATATCCTCTTGCGGTTTTTTGTTTGATTAATTCAGTTACGAGTACAAGATTTTAAAAATGAAAGACAACAAACAGAAAATTCGATACATTTTCGTTTTTCTCTTGTAACGGCGAAAAAGATAGCCGGGTGGCTAAAATTGTGAAAGGTGTTTATCGTCCTATATAAGACTGTAACAACCAGTTACGTATAATTTTTGTTTCGTCGATTCCTTTCGGGTATTTTTGATGTTAGAGATGCACCTCGCATGTGGATACAGCGTCGTCGAAAATGTCTATAAAATATCAAAAATGATCGAAGTTAACCGCATGTCAGCAGTCGTAACGCGCAAGACCTAAAAATCTACATGAAAGCTGTTTTAAACATTTTTACAAAGTGAATCCAAAAGAAGTTATATAAAGTTCACGTAAAAATAATGGATTTCTTTTTCCCCAACCTAATATTAAATTATTGTTCATTTTCATTCTTTGTTTTGACATGTGATAAGATATTTATTGAAGTAATTAGTATGAATACTTTTAATCCTATTTATATAATAAATAAATTATATCTATAAGAAGAATTAGAATTTAAGATATAATTTTTATAATTTAATATAGAACACTTCTTTCTGGTAAAATCAAATTCAAGCCCATTGTTATAATTATTATTTACAATACTTTAGTGCGCATTAAATTGTATATAATTAAAATTTATAATATATATTTATGAAATAAGAAAGTTTTATAAATACACAAAACTTATCTGTGCTAATAGAATATATTGAATAAAATTATAAATACCAGTGTTAATAAAATCATATTAAACAATGAAGTCCTGATTAAAATATTAATTTATGCATGTAACGCTTAATGTAAAAAATAAACTCTTTATTTGTATTTTTAAGTAAACCATTTATGTATATATATAAAATATAATATATTTCGTACTTTCATAGTTTAATATATTATTTTTTATATATAAACACACTCAATTTACAGATAACTAATTTCTATGAAAGTTTATTACGCCATAATGAATATATGTTGATAAATTATGAAATATTTTGTTATTTTCGATTGCTTCGTTATTTAAGTCTTTATAACAACTAAAATTTTCTATTATTAGCAAACTATAATTTCAAATCTAAAAACGCGTCTTCCAATATATATTCAAAAATAGAATCCATGTAAAATTTATTAATTAAAAAATACTGATTTATTAAAATTTCAATATTTGCGTTGAGGAAATGGAACTGTATTAAAGCTCATGTTTTTAATAAAACGGATGCTTTTCGAAGGAAATCAATTTTATTAAACATTTAGAAGAGAGCTGTGAAAAAATACTTACAATTATACACAATAAGCTCAAGAAGTGTAGTAAAAAATCAGTCCAATTTAGTTTCATTCTTACAATTGGTAAATGGGTGTAAAATCTATCGTGTGCATACGGATTTATGACTGGAAATACATCATTCACTACAAACGAAATGAAAAAGTCATTTTTTTGCACATCATTTTGAACTAATATATCAGAAAGCCTATAAAAAGGGTATATTGATATTGATATTGCATAGTTAATAAGTGAAGTTTCTCTTATGGATGAAATATTCAATTTATGGTAATTCAATATGGTCATTTTATGGTGATGAAATATTCAAATTGTAGATAAGTTTATATAGAGAGGCCAAATTATTTCCACTCATATAATTTTGCTTCTTGAGAAAACATGGAATACGATATCATCCATCAAAGGTCTAATAAGAGATTTATTCAGAAATAGGTGTACTTGTGTTTGGTATAGTAGTTGACCACCTAAATTTATGAATATGCTCTTTGGAATTATATAATACAATTAGATTTTTTATAAGAATAAAATCTTCTTATTAAACAAAGATCATTTATGTCAACATTGATTGTCTCATTGATATTTTGAACAATCAGTTACATGCGCGAAGTGCTTGGCCTGTTTACGTGACAGAAACTATATTGAGAATTCTTTAGTATACTTTAAGAACATGCATATTTGTTTTCAATTGTAACCTTTTGAAAATATCCATATCCATGATTACAATTTTTTCAATAAAAATCATCTTACTTTTAACTAAAACAGAGACAAATTAAAATAAAAACACTATGCGTAGTTGTTGTATTGCTCTTTAAGGTGTATAACATGCTAAAGTATTTCTTAATATTCACACACACACACACACACACACGTAGGCAGTAACTTTCTAATTTTTAGTTTTATATTTGCAATTACTTCGTAGATTATAATAAGCTTTTGTTTTGTGTTAATTTGCACACTTTTTATGTAGGTTCTGTAACCTAGTATCATTATATTTTTAACCTTGTTTTAATTTAAATTTTTTGACTTATTAATCTATTTTGATTTTTTATTTTATTTTCTAAAATAAGTATATTTGTTTCTTCATTCATAAGAAACGCGTTTCATGCAACAAATGTTTTAATATTTCATCATTATTTGGTGATTGCTATAAATGTATTTTAATTGTAAAAAGCTACCTAATAAATGCGTGACATTTTTATGTAAAATATAATAGCATTTGGAAAGTTTAGACAGAATTTTATTTCTAAAATAAACAATAGGATTTTTAAGAGCATTGGTTGTTGTTGCGTTCCAGCCAGGCTGGCCATATGGGGTGCGCTGCTCCACTTTTCCAACTGAACCATATTTGGCGTGGAGTCCGACATCCTCAGTACACACATGCCATAGGTACCCGTTTATACGGTAGGCAACCATTCACACACAAAGACAAGAAAGAGAGAGAGAAAGTACATCCATGCCCGAGCCAGGATTTGAAACCAGGTCCCACCCATCTGTAGTCAGGTACGCTAACCACTAGACAGGATGGGCGGCAGTGCGTTGATTACATGTAATATAATTTACACCAATTTTTATTTTAATTAAGTATCCATTTCAAAAGAAAGTTGACGTATATGTATAAAAAAAGGAAATGTTTTTTTCTTGCTATTAATTTTGTACTTAATTTAAGAAACAAAAATATTTCTTGAAAAAAATTAAACATGGTCTTTGATTCATCCTATAACGACCTATTATTTTTAGAATTAAAGAGAATAAAAGTAAATTTAAATCTAATTTTATAATATGAATAAAATTACGCTTGCAATAAAGAAAATATGTTTTTCACCAAGACATTTTTATGGGAAATAAATATCCCATTAAAAATATCTTAAAGACATTTCTATTAACATTTTTTCATCTCTATTGATGAAAATATAGAAATATGTTTCAGTTCTAGGCTATAGGTTATGCAACCAATTAGACGCATGGTCAATACACGTAAGGAGTTTAACGAAATTAGTTCTGTTAAGATACAGATATAATTTGCTTGTTCGTGGAGAAACCTTTTTAGAAATTCAGAATTCTAAAAAACTAATTATCCATTTTAAAGTCAAAATATATATAGCTAGTTATTATAAAATTTTTATACATGTATAATTTTTAAATGATGTTTCAATTTTTAAATAACGTAAGTCTAAATGATGATCAATTGTTAAAATTGTGAAAAAAATATTAACTAAACATTTTTAACTTTTGTTAAAAAAATTACTACAAAATAATATAGACTCAATAAATAAATGATTCAATATGAAAATAATTTCTTACAAAGTGTGATTTATTTTATTTTTAAAACTGCGAATATTTTAAAAATTACAATGTTTAATATATCATCAAATAATTGACAAACACCATGAATAAAAAAATGAAATGATAGATGTCATGCAATAATATCAAACATTTATGTGAACGTTTTTTGTGTGGTTCATTATTAACAAAACCCTTTATTAGTATTTAAAAAATTGAACAAGTAAATTATTTTTTCCTGAATTCATTTTTAAAAAAAAATTTGAAATTCTAAACTCTTACATGATACAGGAGCTTTGAAAACCTAATTTTTTTGGCATCACATTGCTCAGCAGGAATTCGGTGTTTGCTGTGGCCTGCAACAAGGAAAGTTGCGCACTTCGTATACCGCATACGTCTGCAGTCAAATTGCCGTCTATGTGCATCAGAGATATCATATGATCAAACATTATGTTATCCTAAGCAATGAGTTACTTTGTAGCCTTCTCCAAATCATTGTCATATCCATCAGTATCATATTAATACACTGACAAAAACGAAATCCATGAATAAAAATAATCGATGTCATTCTGTTGTCCAGGTGTGATGGCATAACCCCAACCCAGACATATAATCATGTTTGAGCGAATAACTTCAATTGTTGTACTTAACTGTATTTCATGCAATCTTTTGCGTGAAATCTAAGCAGGGAAATAACATTAAAAGAATATGAAAGTTAAAAAAAAAGAAAAAAAAAGTGTTGATAAAAGATAACCTTGCGGAGAGTTAAATTTTAAAAAAAAATGGTAGTGTATTTTTTTCAAATAATAAAAATTGAACAGAAACATGACTAAACAAAAGAGCTAAAAAAGTAATGATTGTGAAAATTAATCGACATGATTGATGTTGTCTTAAGCATGCGTGGAGCAAATCATAAGAAGAATGAATTTTCTCAAAGGAAGAATGAAAATGCTGGACAATGCAAATCTCGATTGTAGCCACTCTCATTCGAGTCGATTCTTCTATCGCTATCAAATTTATATTGAATAAGTATGTTATACATATTTTCGTGTTAGTTGTAATTCACCATACTAAATATTTAGAAAAGCAGATTTTTGCAGACTCATGGGCAAATGTTTAAGTGGAAATTAGCAAACATTATAAGATAATCAAGTATTTACAAGTACACAAACAAGCATGATACTGAAAATAAATTCAAGAAAATATTCTCAATAATACTTAAATTTCCGTTTTACCAGCACTTAAGTAAATGAAGGAGAAATGCACTTGTGCTCAAAAATGTTGTCTCTAAATAGCATGAAACCTAATAAACTTAAACGATATCTGGAAATGTTTCATAGTGAGTACGTCAAGAAATACATAGAATTCTTGGAATTAAAATCAAAATCATTTAAAAAGAAAAAATCATTTTTTACACTGTCAGTTTTTCTCGTAGTTGCGAATCAAATTGTTTAAATGCAGATTGATGAAGCAATAGATTGTAATAAAGATGCTCATTTAATTGCCTATGATAGGTTTTGTGATAAAATTTCAGTAGTAGAAGAACTACTTTTCTGCAGACTAACAGATCTCAAACAACAGCAGTCACACTTTTTTGATATTTTAAATTATTTTATGAGCAAGGCAAATATAGAACAGAAATATTATGTCGGAATATGCATTATGCTCGTTCAATGTCCGGAAGGTTTCAAATTATACAAGTTCTTGAAAGCCAAACATCACCTCTGTGTGTCTGGACACATTACATGATCCACAGAGAAGCTTTAGCTTTAAAAGAAATTATTCGTGGACTGAATATTGTGTTAACTACGATTGTAAACGTAGTAAATTTTATTAAAATCAGACTACTGAAATCGGGAATCTTTTCCATACTTTGTAAAGACAT
Organism: Latrodectus geometricus; assembly: GCA_026290005.1. Taxonomy (NCBI): domain Eukaryota; kingdom Metazoa; phylum Arthropoda; class Arachnida; order Araneae; family Theridiidae; genus Latrodectus; species Latrodectus geometricus. The sequence goes on along the minus strand of JAPDSC010102639.1, from coordinate 25,785 downwards.
GGGTTCAGTATATTCATTTATTAAATTATAGTGAGTCAAGATGGTTATCACGTGGGAAATTTTGCTACGTGTTTATGATTTAAGAGAAGAAATCACCATTTTCTTAAAAGAAGAAAACAGACCGGAGGCCGAGAACTTTCGCGATTGTTTGTTTGTGATGGAATTAAACTACTTGGTCAATAAATTCAAGAAATTAAATAACTTGAATCTTTAACTCCAAAGAGAAAATACGCATATTTTGGATGTAAATGATAAAGTTAATTCTTTTTGTAGAAAATTGGAATTCTGAATCAGAAATTTAAAACAAAAAACCTAACAATTTTTGCTAATGTAGATGATTGTACTAAAACAAACAAAGTTGAAGAAGAGCATCTAGAGGCTGTTTTTGTAACCATTGAAAATCCTTTATCCATGCTGGCGAAGGATTTTAAAAAAAATATTCTTTCTAATGGCAAATTGATAGCGAGTTACGAGTAAATCAGGTATCCATTTGATGAGACTTTCAAAGGACTCTTAATTGATGAGGAAGAAAAATTCTTAGACTTGAAGAGAAGGCGAGACCAAGAAACAATTTAGTAATAAATCACTGTTTGAATTTTGGGCAGAAATAGAGAGTGATTTTTTTCACTAAAAACAACGGTATTTTTTTATCATTTTCAAATCCCTACGTTTGTGAAACTGAATTTTCTGCTATGGCTTCTTTGAAGATAAAAAAACAAATCACGGCTAAATGTAAACAGAACAGAGTGGCAATCTCTAGTATTAATTCTTCCTTCAAAAAAGTTTACTCTGCAAGACAGGCCCAAAAATGTCACTAATAATTATTAAATTTATTTTTGATTTAATATATTTTATTTACGTAAGTTTTGATTACATAAGATGTTTCACTTTAATAAGTCATTAAATATCTCGAAATGTGTTTTGTTTTCTATGTGTATGTGTGCTTTCCTTTCAGTCAGCTAATTAATTTTTTAAAATAATATTTTCTCTTGGATATTCTCACGACCCCCTAGGAGGTAATGCCTCAAAGGTTGAGAATAGGTGGTGTATGGTTTACATAAACATAGATTCACTTGTTCTTGGAAGCAATCTGCTTTTGTTGTCACGTTCCAAGAAGAAAGTGTCTGAAAGATTCCACTAATTAATATTATTGACTATATACTCTGACGTGTATTTGCCGCCCAACTTCTTTAGCGTGAAAGTAGGCCTTCCTGAAACGATCGTGAGACACAGCATTTTGGACTATACTCATGTTTTTCCAACAACAGTTAGTATTCTACTCAGTTTTAACCCTAAAAAACATTCACACTAATCTGGATTTAACAGATGATATTGAATCACATACGTATCAGAGGCATTTTTTTACGTTTCTTCAAAAGTCACAAACGCTAGACAGAACCTTTGACGAAAGAAAGGAATGTTTCAAGGTTGATTGTGAATATCACGTAATCAAAGGCTGCACAATCATTTGCGCATCCCAATTACCCCTATTTATCCCGAAAATTTACGGGCCTTACATGAATTATTTTTTAATGTTGTAATTTAAATTTTGAACAGAGTATGCTACTATACCCTTGCTGTATGAACAAGTTCATTCTAAGAAAATAAAGTAATAAATGGAAAGAATTAATTTATGATGAGATTTTTAGAAACTTTGCTGTGATATCTCAAACATTATATTTATCACTCATGTGATGAGGCAATTTTGAATATATAAGTTTCGTCACCAATAGGTTCAGGTAAAAGATATTTAATTTTTATGGATTCCACAGCTAATGTGAGACCAGTCAATGTAGTTTTAGTTTTTTTTAATTTTTCTAATTAAATTAGTTTGATTGAAGTAGCAATTTATTTACATTTATATAAGACGATTAATCATTGATTACCTACAAATGTTGAAATCCAAATTTGAGAGATTTCCAAGAGTGCGAGTCTATTTTATAGAGATTGATATATTTAACTGGCTCCAAATTGTTTTACATATATTGTTAAGCACTTTAAGCAAAATCTTTAGTTTAATAAAATATTACCTGTTTTACAGATCGTTTTTCATATAAAGCCAACGTAAAATAATCCAAATATTTTAAATATAAGTTTAAAATATTTAAGCCAACGTAAAATAATCCAAATACTTTATATATAGTACCAAAAATAAATTAAGTTTCATAAATATTGTTCATAGATTTAGAGATAAGTTACTCATACCACGTCAATGATATTTATATATTCTTCGTTTCTTAGATACCAATATATTCTATGAAAATGAAAGTTCAATGTAAAAAAATAGTAAAGTTACTGGAAAAATCTAAGAAATGAAAAATAAAAAGCACGTATTATTTAAGCTCATTTTACTTAATATTTCAGTTTTTTATAGAAATTTAAGCATAGTAGCTTCTTCTAAAATGCCTTTCAAGCACAATCATTTGATAGAATTTTGCCAAATTAATAAAGACGAAACAATATTGAAAATTTAAATATTTTACAAAGATGAAAAATATTTTTATTTATAATCTAATTAGATATTTATGCAAATGGAGAATGAAAGCCTAATTAAGAGCTCAAATATTTTCTTATAAATTAGAAACTTTAATAAATAATAACATACAGATAACAAAGCTAAATCATCACTGAATAAATCTAAAAGAAAATAGCAAGAAAAATGATTTAATTTCAAAGATTCCGTCTAATTTAATTCTGAAATGAAATATTCTTCAATCTTCATCTTTTCTGACTATTTTTTAAAATATTAAACTTGATTATGTTGTAAGAATTAATTCAATTTATTAAATTAAAGAAAAAACATATATTTCTTAATTTTTTAATATAAATTTTGTGTATTGAAATAAAATACGTAAATAAAATATAATGTAAATTGTTTACATTTTCAGTTATATGATGTTATTTTCCTTTATTTTATTCAATTATTCTGCTTTTCCATTCTTAAAACAATCATTGATTTTGAATAAAATGCTTTTTTTCTTTCATAATCTACTTTTTTTCAATATTTCTAAAACGTTTTCATTAGAAATATTCCAGCAATATATTTTTCCTATAATATATATTTTACATGTAATAAAACCAACATTTAAGCTGCTTATAATTGCTGAATTTTTATGAGAAAGCTTTCACATTAAAAAAAAAGAAGTATCATCCTCTTGAAAAATAACTACTTTAATAATATAATTCGAGACTATATTTCATAATTGCCATCCATATGTTTATATTAAGGTATAATAAAGTTCAAAGATCAGTTTTAGTGCACTAATTTATTAGACTGTCTTAAATTGAGTTTAATGAAATTCTTCTGATTGTTTTCTTAAGCTTTTCTCATTTTAATATTCATTATAATACAACATTTAAATAAAAAATCCTGTTACTATGCTTATACAGATTAACAATGTAGTGAGTTATTTTGAAATAATTCTAATTTATTTCTATTTATGAAGTCATGCAAACTTTTCCCATTTATCACATTTTATTGGAATCTAGTTTGTAGTTAAAAAGGTTAAAAGATCGAATGAGGAAAATTTATGGTACATGATTTTAGGAAACTGTACTGATTATGTGAATAAAAATATATGTGTTTATAAATGTCTATTTAATTGTATGTTATGAGTATGTATATTATGCGTATTTATAAAAAATATATTTTAACTCACAAAATATTGATGAATTTACATATTCTTCAAAAATAGCTTAGAAAATATAAAGTTGATTTTTAATGACATTATTTCTTTTAAAAATCTGTTGTTTTTCCTCAGGACTGTTGGTTTGAATATATCAAATCAAATATTGAGCTCAGGGCAATTCATCACTACATCTCACTTATCAAATATGTGCATTTGCGTAATTCTCTTTAAGTAATTTTAGTACACTCTTAATTTTAGTATCATTCAAAGTATTTTATAGTTACATATTAACATGAGTAGTTAATCAGTTTCTTAAATATTATTACGGAAATACGTAATTTACAAAGAGCCCTTTAACTTGGTCTATTTCCCTAATAACAGTTGTTGTATCATAATACAGCAACTATAATCGACTAGGTTTCAATTAATCTTGCATGTTCTGAGTTAAATGGGATAATATGACATCCTAAACTGTGGCTATTAAATTTTGAATTAATTAAAAGAGCACTGAATCTGTAATACCATTATCAACATCAGTTTAATCCATATGAAACGTTCAATCGATATTCGAATTAAATCATGGTTAATATTGGATTTATATCGGCATTAAAGAAAGGTAATATACTTTAGTTCATTTTTATAATATTTTAAATTTTTAAACAAACATATAGTGTATATTAGATTATGTTCCAATATTAGTATTCCTAAAATTGCAATAAACACCTTTTGATTAGAATAGGAAGAAATGTAATAATAAAATTTTCGTCCTGTTACTATTAATCTCAGAGTTGCTTGCAATACTTTAAAGAAAAATATATATTCGTTTGAAATATATGAAAGAAAAACAAATGCATCTTTATAACCCTTTTCTTTTAGGTTGCCATAATTATAAATGATAAATATTTTAGTTAGAAAAAAATTAATAGCAGAAGATGAAAATTAAAATAATTGATTTTCATTAGGAAAATAAACAAAATATCAGATGATTTGGATAGTTTGTTTGCCCTTCATCAGACATTTTTTGCACACGAGGGCTTATAGTTTGAAATGAGTTCTAAATTATATCTTACCAAACATAGAAAGTACAAAGTGTTATTCGATATCACGATTTATTAAACCAAACACTTTCATCTGTCAACTCAATAATGTGATAGTGGAAATGATGACAATCATTAATAATTTAAGTTTTAATAATGACTATTGGTAAAAAGGTCAAAATAGCTGAACATTTTTTACAGAATAATCATTTTATAGAATGTGTTCAGTTTGAAACTCGTTTTTGGTGAAACTAAAGAAAGAAAGAAACAAAAGTCATACAGTAACAAATAAACTTTTAACATTTGAAAATTGATTCTAAATTTAGTATCCACCAATATTGTTAAATTAAACTAATCTTAACATGTAGCAATTTCTTTTTACTGATTTTAGATATTCAATTAATTCATTTTTTATAGATTAAACAAAATTATATTTTTATACTTTGTCATGTTTTGATATATTCTGATTTATATAACGGAATTATTATTTATGTATTATAAAAATTGCTTAGACTTAGAATGAATATATTTTTTGCACAAAATTTTAACATTGATTTTTTAGACATTGTGGACATTTATGGTTTTATTTTAATAAGCATGAAAGAGAGGTTCTGCGGGTTATTTAAATAATATTCTCATTAATTTATAAATCAGAAATATTTATAATGCGTAGCAAAAGTTTTATTATAAGTGCATAAGTAAATAAAATAATAGGGAAAAGTCATTTATGGTAAACATAAAATGCATCTTTTATTCATATTTTTGCAATTTCACTTATTATAGCTTACAACAAAAACAATCTATGCAAATTTTTATATAATTTCAAAATTACTGACATAATTTTCAAAAATATATCAAAATATGAAAGATGAATTTTCTTTTAATTTGATCTAAAAATTAAAATAAAGACACACGTATAAATCAATACAAAACATATTAATTTTACTACACAATTTTAAAATCTTATACTGTAGCCAATATAATAAAGGGTATTTTGAAATCTAATTAGAATTTAAAAATTTCATTATTATTTTGATTTGTTTAATAATGCAATTATGAGTTATATTTAAGTATAAAACATAGTACAAAAGAAATTCAAAGTTTTTAACAAAGAATATCCTCAATAAAATGTTTCCTCGTGATTTCAGTTACAAATGAAAAATTAAGTCCCTGAATGTGTACGACGCATTTGTGTATTTTTATTATAAACAAAAATATAAACTACTATTAAGAAGAAAGGTGTCAGTTTAAGAAAGATATAACTTAAGGTTTTCATTTTTATTAATCGCATTTTTGGATTACTTCATACTACATCCAAAAAAATTTATTTTCTAACTGCCTAATTTTTTTAAAAGTATTCAAACATTTAGTGGCAGATTAATAAACTGCTAAACACATTTTATGTAGCTAAATGTAAGTATGATATGGTATGGCACTAATTTCATTGTATAGTATCATTCTTCAAATATAATTCATTAACCTTAGAATGTAGATTAGATATTAAAATCAATATTTTAAGCTTATTACCTTATTTTTGAGAAATAATTTCTTTTTATTTTATTATTATTTTTAAAAACTATTTTGTAAAAAACGTTAGATCAAAGAGTATGTAATATATTATACAGGGATCATTGTACATTTAAATACGTGTAAAATATTATAAATTTATAGATTCTTCATTGTCAGACTACTATTTTTCATAAGTTTGCAGTTTTATAAAACATATTGAAAATTTTCCGAACCCAATTATTTGATATATTCAAGCAATTATTTTATAACCTATCAGAAATCTGTATCTATTGATTTAATTTCACAGTGTAAATATACGAATAGATACTTATTAATTTCAATTTAATGATTTAATTGAATGAACCGAACATAATTAAAGATGGATAACAAACTCAAATATATTTACTCAAATCTACTTCAAGCAATCATCTGATGGTGTTGTGAACAGAAATTCTTTTATTTTCAAATATTATTTTTAATATTACTTATCTTTCACGTGTAAAATGTATAAAATTTCTAGCAAAATTTACATGATTAATAAAGCTTTGGTAACAAGTCAGTTTGGACATGATTGTAGATTAATGAATGAGTAATATATCTTTTCTTCACAAATTAACTCAAGTGATTGATTATGTCCTCCAAACATGTTGAGGACAAATTTACCAGAAAGAGGTTTCTCGATTAAAGCTAATGATTAGTTTGGCTCACATTAATTGTCCTAAATTAAATCCGTATAAATAGAATTGAATATAAAGAAACTAAAAGAAGTTATTCTGTAAAATCTGTTCAATCAATGTAATTTATATGAAACAATTTAGTATGTTATTAACTTTATTATTGGAAAAACTAATATTTATTTGCTTAAAAATAAGTTATTCCCTTTATAATTTAAATATCAGTGGTATAAAATTAAAATAGATTGCTTATTATAGTAATAAGATAGTTTTTTAAAGATATTGAGAATATATTAGAAAGAGTAAGAAAATTTTCCTGAAATATTAAGAAAAAATAACCCCACTCCAAATACATTTTCAATACATAATTTGCTTTACATATTCATAGAAAATACATCTAAAATTTAAATTTTCTAATTTGTAACTTCAATAATATTTATGGAAATTTTCGCAATTATATAAACCAATTGAAATCATCCTATCCCGTAGGTTTATTCATTTAGTTAAAATTTATAGAAATAATATGAATATATTAAATTATTGATTCAGCTATTTATTTAAAATTGCTTTGATATTATTTTTATGATTGCTGAGTGTTTCCGAAAGGATCATTAAATGGAAATACAATCATTAACATATAATAAAATAAATGAATGATAAAAAAAAAACAATTCCTTTGTTTTAAGTGAATAATATGTAGACTTTTTGTTTTTTTTTGCACTTCACACTTACTCATAGACACGACAACAACAACAACAACAAGCGAATAATAAGAAGGCAAACAATTATTGCGTAAAAATGTATGTAAATGAAGCAAAGTAATCAATATATAATACATTGATGGTTTCTTCAAAGTCATTTACATGATAAAAATAAGTTTTTTTAGTCAGTCCAAGTTTACGCTATGAAATTTTGATAACTCAACATAACAGAGATTAATATTTTATCTTTCATGAAAGACATTATGTTGAACAACCCCAACAAAGTAAATAATTTTTGGTTTTAAGTAATAACAATAATTTGAGAATAATTTTAATTAAATTTTTTTTTCATTTTTAAATTGAAACGCAAGCGATGATGCTTAAGCTTGAAAACTGAAATGATTAAGATTCATGTATGATTATACAATCATATTAACATGAAACAGGAAAATGTATTGAATTATCAATACATATTTACATGTTTATTTTTCAAAATGCAACAATAAAATCAAATTATAGAATTTATTACTGCAAAAGTAACCATTGCAGAAAAATTGAATACATTATTGAAAAATAAAGAATTATATGATTAGGAAAATCAATGATTTTTCATGGCATCATATCAATAATTTTCAGCAATAGATGAAAAATTGCTTTAAAATCAAATATAATAATTCTTAAAGCCTTTATATTTATTTCATTTTCTGTTCATTTCCTTCAATTTAAATCAGTAGTAAAGTTCTGAAATTATTTTACACTCGGAGTGAACACTTCATTTTCTTCAAACTGAAATTATTAATCTTAAAATAAAATGAAGTCAACACCTTTCTGGTAAATTGCAACTATCATATATGAAACCTGGTTATTCAAGTTCCTTTATAAGTTTGAATGAATATGAATATATTCTTCAGCAGTTCTTAATTGCATCCACATATAAAGTTCCAGAGAAATGATATCGAAGGAATTATCAAGTGCAAAACATCATTCAAGATCAATAATTAAACCTAGTCCAATGGTAAAATACAGTATTCAAATGTTGTTTTCATAATGATAATTCAAGAAATTTTCTAGAAAATATCATTCAAGATCAATAATTAAATGTACTGCGAAAATAAATTGTAATCATCATTTGAAGTTGCAATAATAAATTGTATTTGATATTACGAATCGAATGCATCTCATAGTTTCTGTTATGCTCTACTTCAACATAAATGTATGTATTATTTTACCAAATATTAACAGAATGTTAACAATTTTATTCTGTATAAATGTGCATTTACACTATGAGCTTCATTCAGTAGTACATACTGTTAGCGGCATGTTTTATCTGAAAATGTATTTTAAAATATATTATTGAATATTTGATATATAATTTTAATCAGTTTCAAGAACATTTATTTAATGCATGTATATTTAAAAACATTTTTACAACATCCTTGTTATTTATATATTATAGGAATGCTTAATATGTGGCTGTGACATCTGCCGTTATCATGTATTCAATTAAATACTCTTTTCGGTAATGTGAGGAGATTCATTTATAGTACCTGAGCAAATTTCAAAGTTAGTTTTAATCTTAATGCAGATAACACATTTGATAATAATAAACTGGTTTTCATTTAATTATTTTTAAATTCCTATTATTAGTTAATTCTCTCTAAATCTATCTATGTATGTATATGTTGTTCAACGTTCCATTTGCTTATAAAGTTCTTGATATTCATCCACAGAAGTTCAAATAAATTTTTCAAACTTGTAGTGAAGGACACTTGATGTTAATAAAGTTTTTTTTCAAACATTAATTCATTAATTTAAATTTTCTGTGGGATAGAAATACGTTACTTAGTACTGCTGTCATCTGTAGGCCTCAACAGTGATTATCCGTATACCTTTACTTTACTTACATTCTTAAATTAGTTTATTTTTATTGCCCTGAAAATGAAATTGCTACTTCTTTTGAAAATTTAACTCTGTGGTTTTGAAATAAATTAATGAGAGAGATGTAAGTGTGTAAGTGAAAGGGAAACAGATAGTGAGAATGTTTTCAGTTATTAAAAAATTAATAAACTATTTTTTTTTATTTCTAATGGCGAGCACTCTTGAGCAAGTGAGTAATATTAGTTCATTTGCCGCAACAAGGCTGGAAACTTCAACTCATTTTATCGTTACACGGTGGGCATCTTTGAACCAAGTCACGGAGGTATGAGTAGCATCACCCACATAACACCACCACAAACCCGTTTATAGTGTGTGCCACATTCATCCATCATCTGGGGAAAGGACAAGAAACACAGACAGAAAGAGAAAATACATCCATGTCCGAGGCGGGATTCAAACCCTGGTATTCCCCATCCTTACTCAGTTGCGCTAACCACTAGACAGGTTGGGCGGCATGAAAACTATTTATAAAGGACTTTTTTTTAATATGATGCAATGAAAAATTTGCCTAGAAGTGGCCAAGTTGGTAGAGCGTCGGCTTCCGATCTTCATGCTTTTGGAATGCATTCATTCGAATCACAAAAATAATCGATGCAATAAACTAAACAAACAGACTAGATGAACCGTATCTACCTTACCTTCACAAATGGACAATGCGAATTTAAATATAAAGTAATTAAAATAAAAAATACTTAATTTGGTGACTTAAGTAGGAATTAACTTCCATTTTGTTTTATGTATAACTTGTTATTTCTATTGTTTTTGTCTTGTTTTACATATTATTGTTGACACATAGAAACAGGAAACCTAATTTTTATTAAATCTAACATTAAATGTAATAAATATTTAGTCTCGCTTTACATGCCATTACTTTTTTATGCACATTTATTTCTTACTATTCACCCAGCATGGACAAAACTCGATTATTTCGCATTTTAAGGTGTGCTATGGAAACTCACTTTTCTTTACTTTCAGTGTAGGTACCAACTAATATATTCTCATGAAATAAAGCAGATACCATATTTCATAAATTTTACAATTATATATAACTGGAATAGGTATGCTATTGAATTAACTAATGGTGGAGTTTACAGTGACAAACATAATGATCTCATAAATCCATCAAATAACCTGTCATATAATCCATCTATATCAAAAGGATGTTTTATTAACTGTTGTCAAAAGGTGGTGTATCTTAAGTAGAGTGAAAATGATGTTATGGAATTAATGTTTAATCTTATTGATTGAAAATACATTTTCTATATTGGAAGGCAACATAATTATGTGTATTGAAAATATATTATATAACGCAATTAATTAGTTTCAAAATAGTAAAAAGAAAAAAAATCATTTGCACTATTCTAGATAAGATTCTGAATAGGAAATAAATTTATTTAATTAAATGCATTTGCATTAGTACTGAATTTTTGATCATTAATATCATTAGAGAAACTATGACGAATTGATGCATCTGGTAGATCTATTACCTCAAACCATCCCCTTATTACTTAGAGCCAACACAGTGTGGCAAATATATATAGTAAGGAATACAATGTTTTCTATTATAAAATATTCAGGTTTACATAGAAATAAAATGAAGTATAATGTCAAATTAAAAATGAATCGGTTCAATTTAATACAAATTTAATTTAAATTTTGCATGCATAGTTAAAATATTTAAACGAAATAATAAAATGTATTTTAAAATAACTTGCGGATATAAGAAAAAATCATTATGGAGATGATAAAAGAACTAAACGTTTCATAGATTTAATTCACAAAGTTACAAATTTAAATTTGAATTTTATGAGAATATTTTATTTTCCATGGTAATGGACAGAAAAACGAGAAAAAAAAAATACAAAGAGGAAACAAATGTATTAATTTTCAAAATAATAAAAAATAAGTCGATTAATAAAAGATTGAGAATTTAAGAAAATATTTAGAGTGAATAAATTTAGGGGAAGCAAGATATGGCAGTTCCCAAGGAATCCTAATTATCATCATTTTATTTACAATAATAGCAATAGAAATTGCAATAATGTTTTTCCTTAAAAAATCTAATTTTTTTAAGTTTTCGAAAATCCATTGTAAAAACACAAAGGATTTAAGTGGTATTATTTTTGGTTTACTCAAAAATGAATTATATTTATTATTAATATTAAAATTGGTGTGCAAATTTAAGAAACAATTCTTTATATATCATAAATGAGACAGAGAGACTTTAATTTTATCTCTCATATTTTCGTTAAAATGTAATGAACTTTATATTTATTCAAAAGTAAAAGCATCTATATTCGTAAATAATAGCCTTGTCATACATGTATATAATATACCAGAAACAACAGTTATGTATGTAGAGTTTTATTCCTTACATTTTACCAATTTAAATTACTTCCATAAGGTTAAACTATAAAGACATTTATTAAGGAATCAAAAGTTATGTTAATCTTACATAAAAATTTGTCATTAAAACTAAAATAAAATAATTATATTTCTTTTTAATGATAAAGTTTTTTTTTCTTTATCTAAGTCATTAAATAATAGAAGTGAAAATTTTAAATGTAGATTAAGACATGTCAAATGAAATAAATCTGAAGCCCGATAAAAATTCATTGAAATATAATACTACACACTCATATTTAGGAAACAGAAACTATTCAATTAGGATATAGGTACTCATTTTTTAAATATTCTGCAAAAAAAGAAAAAAGAAAAAAAAACTGTAGTTGTAATATGGATTCTATAAAATTCAACCAAGTGATATATACTTTTGTGCTACAGGATGATATTACGAAACCACACAAGACTCGCTTCGGGTTCCTCATTTTAAGCAGGAAACAACTGAGTGCATACTGTGACTAGCTGGATCACAGGATCTTAACAAAATCGAATGTGTTTGATCACTCTAGGACGGCGTGTAGCTGCTCTCAATCCCCCTCCTTGGACTCTAGCCACGCTTTGAACTGTTTTAGAAGAACGATGTCTCACACTTCTTACACAATTAAGAGACCTAAATAATTGAGAGCATCACACATCACTGCTCGGGTGTATCACACCCCACATTAAAGTTTATTTTCCTATGAAAAACCTACACCCCCATTTGTTTTTGTATACTAATTTTTATAATACCACGACAGTCTGGCTACTTCTTTCCATGCTATTTTGTACCTCCTAATATGCTGTATAATGTGCATGTTTTAATAAGTTCCACACATAACTTTTTGTATTATCGAAGTTTTTGGGATATTTCCTTAATTTAGGATAACTCATGTATATATATAATGTGTGTGTGTCAAATTCCAAGTGAAATTAACGCTAATATAGTACATCTAAAAATCCAAGATATTCATTATAATTTATGGAAGACGGCTTACAAGCTTATTTAAATGTACTCAAGTTACTTTAAATTGATATCTATTACAAAATTTTAAATTTTTAGTCCAACACTTTTATAGTTTTTGCAAATAGTTATTTTAAACACTTATCACATTCAATTTCAAAGAGAAACCTTGAAAAGATGGAGAAACTAACTAGACAATGTATTATTTAGGATTAATTAAATGCATATTATGTTCTCTTATAAAATTTATTGCATTGCTGAAATATGATGTCAATTTATATTAGAAATATTTACAAATATTCTATGATAGTCTGCGCATTTACTAATGTTTTCATTATAATTAAGCAGTTTTTCATGATTATGAATACTTTTAATACTGAATAACAATAATTTTTACAAAGTTTTAGAAAAAGATAATTTATTTTTGACTACAAAAAGCAAATATTCTTATGCTACAGGATTAAGGAAACAGACGAAAGATTATCGACTTTAACAGATTTTCTAATTCTCTTCGGAAAAAAAAAATAGTGACTAGTACAAGTACATTAATAATGTATTCTTACAAAATGACAATAAGTGATGAATTTTTACATAGATATTTAGATATTTATGTACATAACCACGTTATTTAAATTGAGAGTACTTTCAATCTCTAATATAGTACAAACTGTGGTCTGCAATTGCAAGATTATTTGTCAAAATTGTAGAAATAAAATTTACTGAAATACGAGATTTAAAGTTCCAAAGTTTTTATCAACACTTCAATTAGAAAAAGACAATAAGTGTTCAAATATTATGGCGTAATGTTGCATTTATTTATTTTTCCAGTTTATCTGGTATTAAAATGTTTGTTTATTTTAACAGATTTTGTGAAATTATTATTTCAACTTGACATTTAGTGATTCCGTTTTCATAAAGCATTTGTAATATTTGATAAGTAAGAACATTTACTATGCCGACAGCAAAATTACTTAACAGTAAAAATCTATTCTGGATCGAACATCTTGGATATAGTGGAAAAGTTTTCTGAACTTTTTGTCACAATTATAGCTGTATTTGTTTCAACCAAATATATCCATTTATTATTACTTGAAACGTAATTTCTTGTGAAGATTTTCCTAATTTCATAGCTTTAGGCAGCTATTTTCTTCACGCAGATATAGAGATTCTTTATTAATTTAAATAGCTCATTAAGCTTTTTTGCATCACTCTATGAGGAAAGGAAGAATATTTTGGCATACTGGTTGTAATAATCTCATACGTAAAGCTACTGAATCTATAAGTGCGTCTTTCCATGTATACACCCGACGATCAGTGACATGAGTGGTGTTAATACAATCATTACCTCCAAACTCACAAACCCTGTAATGATGCAAGAATCCCATATCTGGAGGGATATTCATCATAGTCTTTCCAGTTATAAATTCCCAAACAAAATGATTGCCCATTTCTACCACACGTTCTGGCAACACAATGCATTTGGAACGTTGTTTATGGGCATGGAACTTAGATTTTCTTATAGTCTTTTGAAGAGTCAATAACTTATAAGGCAAACTCAAGGAAGAAGTATCATTGGGCCATTGAAGATAAAAGAAAGCATTTTGGAATGAAAACGCACCAGTTCGCTCAGGATTCTTCTTTATAAGATGTTCTAACATTACATTTAAGGTATTGTTTTTGTGCGGAATAATATACTCATCTAGGTCAATCATTAGAACATAGCGAAAACGATACATTGTTCTGTACAAGCAATCATTCAGGGCAGCAAATAAGCCCTCAGTTCGTATCTCTTTTTGAGAAACAATGTCGAGTTGCCAAGGAAGCACTGTAACAATACCTTCTACAACATATTTTTGCAAAATGCAACCAACTTCAACTCCTATTGTATGGTTATACAATACAAAATGATTTACACCAAGAATCCTGTTTAGTTCAATAAACTCAATCAAATTTTTCACTTTATTATATTCATAATGCAAAGGTTTTATGCATACTGCCATGCCTTCTGCTTTCTTAAACGCTTTTCGATTATTATGAACGATTACTTTATTTCCGATTGTTGTATCTCCTTGCTTAACAATGGATACATGACTAGGAACAGGGATATTTGCCTGTTTCAGAGGACAAAGTATGAAATAAGCGCTATATTTTAAATTCCAATTTTCTCTGATGAGACGATTGATGCCAGTCACAGCAAATGAATTTCCACCATCTTCATATGAAAACTGGCAGATAACTTTGTCTGCTAAACGTGTCCTTGCAGCAGCAATTACTCGAATCCACTTCGTTCTTCTGTCATCATAATAAGCGGAATATATGAAAAATTTATCTTTTGTGTTGGGTACTCTTTGCCAGAAGTCTTTGCTAGCTGTACTTAAGTTGGGAAGACTGGGTTGATATTTCTTGCTGTCGTTACCGGAAGACAAATCTTCGTCTTTGACTCTCGCCAATTCTCTAGCTACTCTGGCTGGAATGGGATCCATTACAGCATACCGATCAGGGAAAGACGATGATTCATCCCCAAAAGTGAACATTGAGAGAAATTTCTCATCTCGCCAACGTTCATCTTCCACGTAGAATACTTCAGTCACTATCATGCAGGCAAAAACGGCGAAGAAAATAATGACAAGGAAACAGGACTTCGCACGTCTTTCGCTAGCTCTTTTTAAAGCTGCCATTTTTGCTGAACGTAATGGAGCGCGTTTCTTTCTCATGATTCAGCCGTTACCAAATCTTTGATAAATATATTTTTGAAGTTTGACATAGTACATCTTCTTCCGATAGCCCGATGAGGTACCTTCAATAAAATAAATGAAATATTTTTATCAGTCTCATTTTTTATAATGTAATTAAAATAAACAATTATTTATAAAATTATACGAAATATTAATTACCATAAACAATTAAAATTCCATTCTTTATCACGCTCGTAATAAATATTAGTTTTATAGTGAATAAAGTAGAAATGATTTTTAAAACAGATAGTAGAATAAACGTAATAATTACAAAATAATTTTGCAATACTTTTGAAAACTGCAATTTTTGTATGTGTGGTAAAGATGTACCAATAAACGAAATAAACAGATGCTTTAACATTTATATTTACTTTTTGTTATACATTAATAATATTCTACAAGATCACGGAAAATATATTCCGTATTTTAAATGTTGTAAAAGAAAATAATGTATAGAATAGTGTAATTGAATGTAATGGAATTAATAATTTTAAATGTGTTTTTCAAATAGTTTCAAAAAGTAAGGAAACATGCTTATTAAAATTTAAATTTTATTGGCATCAAGTAAATTAAGTCTTTCTTCATTTGCTTATTTGTTTGATGATAATGAATTGAATTAATCTGAATGATTTTATAGCATGGAGACAGATGGAAATACGATTATTGTTCCTTAATTTAAATACTGCTCTTTTGAGTCAATAAAACACAGACTATCTGTCACGTCGACGGTTGACACGTCGGAAGTATTGTCTGAAGATTTTGCTTACATTGTCTTCTGTCATTAGACATTACTATGTTTTAGCGTGTGGATCAATTGCTTACATTTAAAATGCTTTTCGATATTAACAATATTCTCGTTACAGTGTAAAGTGCTTTTCAATTAAATGGCAATATATTTACAAGGTACATTTTTAGAGCATAATAAGAAAATTTTCAGGTTACAATAAAATGTTGTCATACCTTTTTATATGTTTTAATAAACAAGTTTCACAAAAAAATTTAAAATTATAAATAGTAAATAGTAAGATTAACATTATTTAAAAGTATTTTATTTTATGATAAATTGCAATGGGGATTTTAACTCCATTTATATAAATTCAGTGACATCAATGGGTTGTGAAAATCACTGAATTTATATGAATCGCTAAAGTTAAATTTTATCTATTCGTAATATTTAGAAAAATAAGACACAATATGATACGTTATGCTTATAATTAATTTGTTTTTAAATAATAAATAACTATATAATATTATATCACTCTTCCTGAAAACATTTACAGTAAATTAAAAAAATAATAAGGACTTAGTATTTTTTTTTCAAAATTGCCTTTTTTTGTTTAAAGAATTGATGTTGATCAAAATATGCATTGAAAAACTTGCGAAATATTTTAAAATAAAGATTAAATTCACTTATTTAGTTATAAATGTAAAATCGTAATGTATTCAACTACATGTTACAATTTTGCTGTTCTATATGACATCTCAGTTGAATTTCTGCAAAATTTCAGAAAAACCATTGTTCTAAGCTAAAAAAATACTAGTCCCGGGAAATGTTCGACTTAATAAGCAAACATTTTTATTAATTCGAAAATGTTCTCTAGCATTAGAATGAATATGAAATATTTGTTCATTATTGTACATGTAAATTTCCGTAAGAAAAGACATTAAAGACTGTTTAAAAATAAATAATTTTTATGATTCATAAATTAAAATAACTTTTGAGAAGTAGCTTGAAATCTACGAATAATCAATAACTTTTTAGAATGAATAAATTGAGTATTTTATAAATTCATGAATTAACAAAAACAAAAAAGCTGAAAGCATTCAATTAATACAGACATGCTTTTTTTATGAAAAATTAATTTGAATGACATTAATAATGATTAAACTTTGAGCCAACAAACGAATTAAAAATATATATATAATTGTTACTTTGTTTAACATCACAATTATTCAAATAAAAATATTCATTGTACATAGTACAAAAAAATTTTTTTCGAAAATATACATAAAATAAAAATATATTTTAATGATAAAATTAAAAATTATGATCCTTTATTGAATTTCATGGGAAGATGGCTATAGTATCAAGGGAAAGATATTTCTTAACAAGAAGCTATAATTTGTTTTGAAACTAGGCTAATTTAAATTTTCCTCTTCTGTCAGAAGAACCAAACAACTAGAATAATGGAGGATAAGTGAATTACTTCCCTATAAGTACGAAGAAAGAGAGAAAATAGGGCTATAAATTGAAAACTTCAGGAAATGATTATATATTTCTTCTCACTTTTATGTTAGATAATGGTATTCAAAATATAATAAATAATGCACTTTTCTGTGTCTTCCACATGTTAGTACTAATCTCTTTAATGTGTTTCAGAATAATATCAACTTAAATCTTCATCAAATTGCTCAGGTGTATCATAGTTTCCAAAACCAGGAGAAACGCAATATTTCTTGAATAATTACTACACAAATGAAGGATACAGATCACCAATTTAGAAACACAATCATGGTTGCTAGACTTATTATGGGCGGACGATACGTGATTGATGTCACTTTCTCTTTAGATTGCACAGTTATTGGAAAACAGATGGAAAACTTTCTCTTGTGGGTTACGCTTGACGTAACTACCAATCTGAATAATGTAGTCCAATGGATCGTATATAAATAGAGCTTATTTCTGCTTGACTTTGATTTCCTCAAGGGCGTGCATTGATTTAGCTTGGATATAATAGACAGATTGTAATCATATTCCATCATTTGGCAAATTGTGGTATTGAACCAATAGTAATTCGCTCTTCTTAATATTTATCGAAAATGTTTAATTGAGAACCTTTAAATACAGAATTATTAAAAGGATATTATTTTAATATTTTTTACACAGTGTGTGATTTGGAGAAATGTAAACTGTAACATTTTGTAAATTTTAGTAATCACAGACTATGCATAAACAACTTGTATATAATATAAAATGCGTTAAAAGAATCATAAAATATATTAAAATTCAATCAAAACAGTAATTAAGAATGGAACTTACATGTTTAATAAAGTTTATAGCATATTTTGTTAACAAAATTTTGTTTGAAGCATCTTAATTTTTAATTTAATGAATTTTTGGAAAATCAAAACAGTTATTTAATATTTACACATTTAACAATATGTGAAAAAAAATTGTTTTTTGAACTTTAAATTTTAAAAAATACATTTTATTTGTTGTACTGTTTTAGTAGATTTTTTATTTCTTAAAACCTCAAAAATAAAATACCCGAGCGTTATTATTACTAGAAAATATATGTAATTCCAAATATTTCGTTAAGACTCGTAATTGTGTATTATGGTTCAATTTATAAATTTTTAAACAATATGATATGCAATATTAATTGTATCAAAAGCAGTAAAAGTGGAAAAAGGAAAATATAATATAAATATTTCAAATGCCTTGAAGAAGTGATAAAGAATACTATATTTGCCCTTTTTAAAATATTTAATATTACTTATTTATTAAAATATTTTAATAACTAATATTTTTTTAAATAAAATATTTAAGTACTCTCTGTGGCATTTTATAAAACACTTAATACTATGAAGCAATGCATAATTATAAATTGTTCTTCTTTGTTTTAGTGCAAATATGAGAATTAATTAAATTTTTACAATCATCTTAAAATTAAGAGTAAATAATTCATACAAATTAATAATTAATATCATTGAATTTATTGAACTGAATTATAAATACAAATTAGTAATTAACTTGATTCAAGAAATAAATTAATCAGCAGTGTAGGATGGAAAGATGCAAATCATGGATATTTTACATCATACGCTTGCTGCTGTGAGATATGTGAATCATTAGCCAAACTGGACATATGCAGATTACTGGAAAATCTAGTGCCCCTTAAAAGTATTATATAAAGGGAGAAGAAGAGAGTACCAATTTGAAAAAGGCAGGTTTTTTCTAGCGTTTATTTTTCTGTGTGTATATTTTATAATTGTCTCAACAATGATCTTCAATTCAAATTTCTGTGTTCGATCAAGAAAAAATAGTAGCCTATAAATATTGTGGAATATCCTTCAGAGGAATAGGTTATCGTATTAAATGGAAAGTTAATTATAAACCGTATGTATATAATTGCTGATTGAAGGGGGAACAGCAATATCAACGCGGAAGATTTCATCCATCCCATTGCACTACTTGACTTGATGACAAATATATAGTTTCTATGGCAGTGATTAATTTCTCTGTCATATCACGAATCATATCCCAAAAGATTCAGTTTCTTATGCATCTTTCGGTACCTGCTTATGACATTTAATACTGCTTGCAATAAGAGAAAAATATTCGCTAGATATTTGTTTATTAATTTAAACTTTATTCAAAAACAATAGACTTTTGAGCAGCTTATGATGTAATGAGTGACTGACTTAACAAAGAAACGAAACCTCGAATCTGAAAGAAATAAAACCCCGAATCTGCTTGCAATATCCCGATGTTAAGATTCGAATCTTAAGACGCAATGTTGAGAAACAGTTGAATCATCGTGCCATGATTTGCTAATTTTTTGCTCCTAATATCATTATTAAACTTGCTGTTGGAGTGCACTCTCACTTCAATCTAGTATGCATTGTAGGTACACTGATAAACCTGCTCTGAGGTGTGGCAATCGTTGGTCTTCCTATACATTCAACACTTTTCTTCAGTCATATTTTTAACCGATAATGCTAAACTAAATGTTGCATGCAATATTGGTTGTATTCATAAGATAATTTTTTTTTGTTTATTTGTTCTCCCGATCTATGCCCAATCGAAAGCATGTATTCTAAACTTGAACAATAACAATTTCTGGGATACATTATCCTCTAATAAATCAGATCAACCTTTCAAATATTTCGAAGCTGCATTGACTGCTATACCACAAAGATACATCCAATGCATCTTTGATTTTAAGCATAGGTATGTGGCATCGTTTATAAGCTACAATGGTTGATAAAATGGTCATTTTTTCATCATCAACACTGCACGAATGGCTGTTTTTACAATTATTTTAACTTTGTATATCATGAAAGTTAATGAAGTCTGAAAACAAATTTTTACGATATTATTTTCTTTCTTTTTTTGGGGGGGGGGGGTGACCAGTTGTGTATGAAAAATTTTATTACATTGCAAGTTGATTAGTAGACATTGATTGATGATATAATAAGAAATAAAAAAAAATCAATTGATATAGCTTTAAACTAACCTAGGTGAAATAATATGAGTTACGTGTCAGTTTTATTTTTAATATAGTAGATTGTAATTTTGTTGTACTCTTGCTCTAATACTTGCAATGCCAAATTGTTTTGATACTTAAATATCAAATTACAATGCAGGTAACTTTTATTTGCACATTTTAATAATGCTAATATGCATTATACTTTTGATTACATTACAAATTTACACTACTGGACATTACACCAAGAAGGCGACATGCTACAGACGTGAAATTTATACGAAAGGAAGAAAGTGCTATGATATGAAAATGATTAGCTTTTCAGCGCATTCAGACAAAAGAGGCGCCAGTAGCGACACCTACATTGTGTTTAAATGAGGAAATTGTTCAGCCGGTTTCTCACACACAAATTGCATTTGAACATTGTTGTCTGGTGAAAAGTTGTTGTGGTGCCTCGTGTAAGAAGGAGAAATGCGTACCAGCACGTTTCTGACTTTAATAAAGGTCGAATTGTAGTGTACAAGGATTACGGTTTATCTTATCGCAGTATTGCTGCTCGCGTCGGTCGAGCTACAATGACTACGAGCAGAATATGGAATCGATGGGTTCAGGACGGTAATATGGAACGCCATGCGGGATCTCAACGGCCACCTATCACTAGCAGCCGAGAAGACAGGCATATTATCCGCATGGCCGTAATGGATAGTACAACCAAGTCACGAGCCGTGAGTCAAGAAACGGGGTCGTTTGGAAGACAACAAATGTCTGCACGAACAGTTCGACGACGTTTGCAGCAGCATGGACGCTCAGCTCGAAGGCCATGGCTGCGGCTTCCCTTGACGCTGCGTCATAGAACAGAGCGCCTTCAATGATTTGATCAACGACGAACCTGGGCGCACAAATTGCAAGACGTCATCTTTTCAGATGAATCCAGGTTCTGTGTACAGCATCATGATGGTCGCATCCGTGTTTGGCGGCATCGTGGTTAACGCACACTGGCAGCGTGCATTCGTCATCGTCATACTTTCCCATCACCTGACGTGATGGTATGGGGTGCCGTTGGATACACGTCTCGGTCACCTTTTGTTCGCATTGATGGTGCTTTGAACAGTGCACGAACAGATTTCTGGTGTGTTACGACCCGTTGCTCTACCCTTTATTCGAGCTCTTGGAAACCCTACATTTCAGCAGGATAATGCCCGACCGCATGTTGCCGGTATTGTACGGACCTTCCTTGATAAGGAACATGTTCGGCTGTTGCCCTGTCCAGCACGTTCTCAAGATCTTTCACCAATAGAAAACGTCTGGTCAATGGTTGCCAAGCGACTGGCACGTCACCAAACGCCAGTCACTACGGTTGATGAACTGTGGCATCGTGTTGAAGCTGCATGGACATCTGTACCTGTACATGCAATCCAATCTCTGTTTGACTCAATGCCTAGGCGTATAACTGCTGTTATTACTGCAAGAGGTGGTTATTCTGAATACTGATTTCTCAGGATCTATCCAGCCAATTTTTTTGAAAATTTTATTACTTGTTATAGCTAGTATAATATAATTGTCCAATAAATATTATGTTATCTGCATTTCTTCCTGGTTTAGCAATTTTAATGGCCAGTAGTGTATTAAAAGAAAAATATACAACAGTTAATATTGTGCATTTTCAATTGTTGCTTTATGCAAATATTTTTTCAATGAATTAAAATTATAAAGATAAGTTAACATGTGACACCTTAAATCGGATTTTCTAATAATATTTTTGATTAATAATAATAATGCTTGCTATGATGAAAATTTTGTAAGTGAATGGAAACATACACATAAAATAGCACTGAAAATGAGAAACACATTGCTAAATTTTAAAATGCGTGTTTAATAAGAGCTGAATCTTATCATAGAAAAAATCAATGTTATTTTAGTACATCATTGTAACTGGTTATATAACTGCATTATTTAGATTTAATTTTTCTCTTTTCGAAAAAAATGTAAGTTTAGGTGGCCTTATATAATGATATAGAAAAGAATTAATTATAAAAAAGGGGAATTTTCTGATAAAACTACCTTAAATGTTACGTTCTCCATTCGCGTAAAATATAGTTTAGTTTATACACTGTTTAACATGAGCAATGATGATGAGGCAGTAGAATTTGAATGGCATATATTTGCAATGATGTTGAATTCCGCACGAGATTTCGATTGTCATTTTGCCAGCGAAACTGTTCTGCCTATTTAATTGACGGATTCATGACAATGTGTCATGCGCATTAATCAAAGTTATTGATTAATAGAGGATATAACCCATTCTATTATATATAAATCTATATTAAAATAGGCATCAAGACTATGTAACTGAAGATTAATCATATGATTAAAAATAATTTGAAACGACTGCCAAATATGGGTAAATAAAATTTCTAAGAGCTAGGAAGTTATCAATTGCTCGTTTTTAATTTACTTACATTAAATTAAATTTACTTATATTATTTTGCTTTTAATTACTTTAATAATAGTTTTAAGTTATTATTATAATTATAAGATATTCTAATTTATTGATGCATTTTAATTTTATTTTTTCAAGCAAAACAGCTCGAATAAATTCAACATCTTAAAAAAATGATATAATTACAAACTTTGAATTATACTTTGAAGTTACTCATAAAATTAACATTGATGTTAATTATATATGGCTGACTGAAAATATTAAAGTTGAAAAAAATTATCTATACGTACATACAAATCATTTATCTTCTTGTTCCTGAATATTTCAATAAACTTATTTTGTTTAACATTTCAATAAAATCGTTTTGTGTTCATGTCTCTTGAATGTTACTTATTTTATGCTTAATGTCTAATGGCATATTTAACATGTTATTAATGAATTATGTGAATACATGCTTTCATAATACGTAAGATACATATATGGCATGCACAGAATCTCATGAAAAAATATATGAGGGACTAAAATCAGGTGAATCATAAAATATGGTATTACCAGTTTGTATCTTACCTGAAATTGTCAAAGCAATTTATTATATTACTTTTTTTTTCAATTCATTTCAAGTATTGGACATCATTTCACACAACACAGTATTCTGAAATAAAATTGTTAATGAAACAATCATTCCTTATAGACATGAAAAAATAATTTTTAATTGAATGCCATTGGTTTTTAAAATATTAATTAACAAAAAATTAAACACAGATTCAAAATTTTTATACAGTATATAACTTATATTTTTAGTTAAAAATATAGATATAATAATTAAAAGATTAAAAAATGCTACAATATTAAACATTTTTTAAAAATCTGAAATTCTTATTTTTAATTATCATTTATTTATTTTGCTTATATAAAATTGAAAAAAAACATTTAGTGCTCTGGATAGATAAAAATTAATTGCTTTGTAAATTTCAAATTAATTAATAAGCTTAATGAAATGCGAAGCATAATTTATAAAAATTTTTTTCCTTAAAATGTATAAGCATTTTACGTAATTTTGTTTCATATAAAAAATGCATATAAAAAATACAAATCCTTAAAACTATTACATGTACAAAGAATTTTATTTATATTTATTCAAAAGGAATTAATAAATATATTTAGAATTTTCTTTATTTAATATTTTGTTTTATCTTTTACATAAAATACAAAAATGTTTATTTTTGTCCTAATTGCTTACATTTAGTGCATTAATTCTAAGATTAGATAATGTTTACATATTTTTAATTAATGACGTAATAAATTTGATGCTTTTATATCTGGACATATATTTAAAATATATTACATACTTAACTATGATTATTACCAAAAAAATAATAAATAGACAATATATTTAATTTACTCAAAGTCCAGAAATCATTAGTAAATATTTAGTAGTTTCTGTTATTAAAAAGTAAATAAAATTAATTAAAACTGAAACTAATTTTTAAATTATCAACATTTTCATCAAAAATCATTAGAATTAAAGGGAATATAACTTTGAAATAATGAATAAAATCCATTAAATAACTTTAAAAAATAAATTAATAGCCAACTTATTATAAACTCTTATCATAATTAAAAATAGTTAAGCAGTACTTAGGCATAGTTAAAATATACTTAATAACTTGGTTGACATGTAAACACTTTTTGAAACTGAAAATACGAATGTTATATTCAAATGATCTTTTAAAATCCAATGGAAGTAAATGATGTTAAGCAATGGTTGTTTATAATAAATGCAATGTATAAACAAAATAACCATCATTGTATATTTCATTAATAAATTAACAGAAAGTATTTTCGTTTGTTTAGATATTATCTTCACAATATTTTCTTTATCAAAGTTTAAGTAGTTTGATAAATTTTATTATTGTAAAATTGTTGTAAAATTTTAGTTTTTTTAAAAATTGTTTAATTTGTTAAAATTTGTTAAAAATATTGTAAATTTGTAGTCTCGTAAAAAATTTACGTTTTGATTTATTAAAGATGAAATTTGTTTGTTAACAATCTAAATTTGTTCCTATTATTACAATTTTCAGGAAACGTTATTAAACATGATATGGAATTTATTGTAAAGTACATTATCATGTTTCTTATATCCCTTTATATATTAAATTAAAATGTAAATGCTTATTAAATAGAAATATAATTTATATTATAAAAATAATAAATGTATGAGATTATTTATATTAATTAGAAAATATTTCATTATGGTTTCATTTCATTTTTTTCAAACTAAAACTGAAAGACTTCATTAAAAAAAGAAAATAAATTCTATTTTTTAAATTAATTTATAAAAATATGTTTTCAATTTTTTGTCAAATTTTATTTTTTGCTAAACAAAATTTAAATTCAAGCATATGTTGCAAAATGTTAAAGTGCATAAACTAATAACAGCTTTAGGCTCAGGAGAATAAAGTTTGCATATATGTTTTATACAATACATTTATAATCACATTGAAATTTATGAAATTAATTGAAATGATTTTAATATTTATATAATTTCATTCTAGAAATCATCAATTTT
>JAPDSC010102636.1:0-10933 GCA_026290005.1 Latrodectus geometricus | reverse complement strand
TGAAAAGAAACCATTGAGAAATGAGTCAGAACCTTATATAAAAAAAAGCAAACATATTTTTTAAATACATAAAACGTGGCATAGCTTACTTATTAAAATAATTATTTAAATATGGACATTAAAATTTTTTAGTCTTTGGTAAGTTTTTTAAAAAAACTAATATAAATTGTGCTTCAAGAAGTATGCTTGAGCCATAAGATATGATTAACCACTTGCGCTGGAAAGACGTACCACGCACGTCGTATTGCTTTTGTCACAGAATCGTCAATGACGTAGTATGTACGTCTTCATTATATACATATATAATGATATTCTATATAACAACGAGTTATTCTGGTCTGTTCTGGTACATAAGTCGATGAATTCTTTGCCAGCGCAAGTGGTTAAAAGTGCAGATAATACTGATCAATAGGAAACTAAAAGAAATATTTGCTTATGATAAAAATTAGATTTTTAGTTATAATTTAGTAAAATATGTCACATAAAATAATAAATTTGTTTCTATTTTTTGAAAATAGATATATTTAAATAATAAATGAGTTTGTATTTTTCCCATTTCCCCTCGGAAATAATGACCTGCAATTTTTTTCATTTAAAATTCAGTGATACACTTAAAAAAACTACAAAATAAAAATTGTGTAATTCGCTCCATTAACCAGAGAAAGTGCATATTCAAGCCCTGGAGGGCACTGTGTTTTTATGCCAACTGGTGGTATTCCTGCGTGAAATTATGCGTTAAAAGTGATAACATTTTTAAAATCACTCGGGGAAATGGCCTTTAGCCAATAGTGCTTATTGCTTTCAGCTGAACTATCGTGGAAAGGGAAACTAACAATTTGGAGCTTCATCATTACATGGAAAATTAGAAGCTCACAGATGCGTGCCCACAATAAAGAATGAAAAGTGTTTGCTCAGCATCCATTTTTGGTCATCGAAATTAAACTTGTGAAATACGTTTTTCAGAATACAGGTTTTTTTAATTTAAAATAATTATCTATCATGTAATTAAGATTAAATTACCCATGCATAAAAATTAAAATGAAATCAAAACCAAAAAATATTCACGAAATTTTTTGTGACACAGTATATTATAAAAAATCTACAAGTTTCACATTTATTAAATTCATTTTATGAGTAATTTCAAGCAAATTAACGATAGATTAAGTATCCAAGTATTTGTTTATTTCCAAGAGTCTTGTAAAAAAATGTTCCCTTTTGATTATAAATTGCTTCTGAAAAGGAAACAAAGACTTCTTACAACTTTTTTTCGCAGATAACATATTATCACAATAATCTACATTTCCCAATAAGAGGTTGATATTTTACCATTCATAAGTAGTAGAACTAAAGGTGGAACAATTTTTTTACTTATCAGAACCCCTACTTTTATCAAACGTTGATCTATCACAATCAAACCTTATATATCCTGTTGCATACTTTTATGAACAGTGCAATGTACGCTGTGAACTAAAAGTGTCCACAAATAATATAGTTACGTCAATTGTTTTCG
The DNA here is from genome assembly GCA_026290005.1 of Latrodectus geometricus. Lineage (NCBI taxonomy): Eukaryota > Metazoa > Arthropoda > Arachnida > Araneae > Theridiidae > Latrodectus > Latrodectus geometricus. Next base: position 9,423 of record JAPDSC010102636.1, on the reverse strand, counting down.
CAGATTTATTTATCAAAGAGTTTACATTGTTTTAATTCTGGAAAATAGGGGAATAAAATATGAAATTTAGAAAAAAGCAGCAATATTCCAAACTCTGGGTTATAAAGATAAGAAAGGAAAATCTCTTTTACATAGGTGTAATGCTGCAATTACCAAAGGTCAAAATATATAAAATACTAAATTAAAAAATTATAAAGTTGAGAATGTGCAAATTTTGCCCATGACATAAAAATGTAACATTTTGGTAAAGAGTAGAAATTGTCGTAAAAAATTCCACCTGTAGCTATAAGATTAAAACAAATGGCACACATTGAATGTTTTGTGACAGTAAATACGATGTCTAAACAAGAGGGCTTAAATGAAACGGCATCCTTTAGAGTCATAGTTTTAGAAGGGATGGATCAAAATAATCCGCTTTAGAAGAAGTGCAACGAATTCATTAAAGTGTCATGTCTAGATTATGGAACTCGATAACCAATTGTAGAAAATGGAGTTTTTTAAATCGTTATTTATATCTAGATTATGAAATCGGTGTTTTGAAATAAGGCATATTAGCGGAAGATCAGGACGTACACTTGTAAGAACGCAAAATAAAAATTAGTATTTAACACTAATAGCCTGAAAAATATAAGCAACATGAAAGCCACTATATTGCAACAGCACTTTCATAAGGTTTCTAGTACTAGTACTTCAACTGGAATTGTTAAAAACCAACTCCGCCATGTGGGTTTGCTTAAGACTTATTTGTGTTTTATTAACAAGAAACTGTAGGTGATAGATAGCCACGAGAAGATTTAAAGTAAACGAGGAACGAAACGTAGTCTTGACTAACGAATCTACTTCAATATACAATTTGACAATAGTCAAATTGTACATTGAAAAAATTGATTTGAAAAGTTGAAAGATTGTACAAAGTTACAATTAATTACAATAATTGAATTTTAATTGAAAGTTATTTATTGAATTGGTAGTGAAAATGAGGAATGCAATGAAAGCAACTTAAGAAATTCTATCACATCATTAAAGGAAAACAGGCAATGAGCTAAAAAATTCTTGTTATCACGTCGAAATTTTATTAAGAACATTAAAAGTTATCTCTTAAAAAGAATTAAATGTCATGAAAAAAATCTACCACACAATTATCCAAAATCAATCAAAAACAATTGCTAGCAGAAAAGTTTTTTTTAAATGGGAATGTGGTCATTAATGGATGGAGTAGTAGAACCTTGACTGTAAGATATTTTTTACAGGATCGTAAACCTCAACGTCATGCTTCATCAAACATTCGAAACAGTGAGAACAGAACGTGACATCATACGAACTTTCGCGAATGTAAACATAATAGGTAAGTTATCTTTTGTGTATTTTGTTTTGTATTTTTTGCACGAAGCAAGAATTTTTCTATAAGCAGCGGAACGAACAAATGGCCATTGTCAAACTTCTTTGTTGCTCGCTATATATTACGGAGAATATTTAATTTTAATAATTAATTCGAATAATAAGAGGAATATTAATAATTAGCTCAAATATTTACATTTTTCAATCAAAATAACTTGACAATTATCTGTGCAGTCATATAGGAAAACGAGGTAAAGAAGACGTAAGTAACACAAGACAGTGTCTCTCCCTATTTACATAAGGTATTATATATATATATATATATATATATATATATATATATATAGGAAGGATACAAAAACCTTGTCATCAATTGCAGCATTAAACTAATTATGAAAAATTCCATAAAATTAATCTCTCATTAAAGAATAACATTGTTCGAATATTGTTGTTGCATAATAAAAGCAAATAATAAAAGCCAGTGATGAAATAATCAATAATATAAAGTTAATTTTTAAAGGAAAATTCAAAAATTTAATCAAGGACCAAGTGTTGTGAAAAATAAGGCTTTAAATTCATAACCACAATAATCACATATAGCAGAAACATTCATTTAAAGCTAGATATGATTATTTCGAATAGAAATGCAGAGTGAAATTGTGGTCACTTAATCTTGGATAAAAGATGCCAACCTCTCTTCTTTCTTTTCCTTCAACAAAAATAATATATCATTTTAGCCTGCTGTAACGATGTTTCTGTTGCATTAAAGCCAAACTTTTAAGGAATTTTCTTTTAACCAGAAAATTTGAATATATTTGGATATAATCGTTTCTTGAAGCATAATTAATAAAATTAATTTCTCATTAAAAATTCGATCGAATAACATTGATGGAATAATGCTGTTCGGTTATCAAATGATTTCAATTTTTAATAGGACACGTGACAATAAAACAGTTTCTGGTTTGATTAGAAATCTGCATTATTGATTTCACCCATTTACATCTTACTACTTATTCTTCAAGAGATATTTATATTCCTGCGGTTTTTAATAATTCTACATGACAATATGTGGGATAAACTTATTTTGTAGTCGTTTCAAATAACGAATCTCCCAGTTCGTTTTTGATTGAAGGATTATCGACTTCTCGAAAACTTTTAATTAACATATAATTTATTTAATTATAGCTACTTTATAGGTAGAGAATTCTTTTTAATTTATTAATAAAAGTAGAATAAAAATAATTCAAAAATAAAACAAAAAAAGTTTTAAATTTTGAAAATCGACACCTGCTTTCCTTGTTTAAAAATACAACCTGTAAATGATTTAATTTTATTCAACTCACAGAAAAAAGATAGAAAGAAAGATATTTCCGACAGTAAATAAGTTAATAATTCTTTAAGAAAAATTATTTCTAAATTAATCAGTAATTTAGCTACATATTTAAAGTTGTAAGTGATAAATTTTTGTGTTTATTATTAAATCAGTCGTCATAACACCTTCAACTATTCGATTCCATCTGACGTATCAGAAAACAACGAACGAATGTCAGTGTTGATAGATTTTCTCTCTCACCTGTTCTTGTCAAAATAATTACTTTTTGTTCGAGTACAGGTAGTGGAGACGGCTGGAAGTTCTAATAAAGCACGTGGACCATTCACGCCAGGGTCGTGCGTAGTTACGTGCTTTCTTTATCCTTCAACTTTGGATTAAGAACTTAGATTTATTAATGGTGCGTGTGCAAAACTGATTTTTACTGGGTCCAATCGGTAAATGAAGGTTATTTTTTTAACGAATCTCAATTCATTTGTTAGTAGTATGTGTTTCCCTCACAATGCTTCGCTAAATTAGTTTGTGGAATCTTTTTGCATAACTTATTCTGGCAGGTGGCGCTATTCTTCGCCGTGCATGTTAAATTATGTATGTATGTTATGAATACTTATATCAATTTGGGAAGACAAACTATTTCATTTAGTTGTAGATAATTTAAAAATTAGTTAATCTATAAATCAAATATAAGTATTTTTTTCCCTCAGATGTACAGTATATATTTAGCTAAATTAAATACATTTTCAAGACCTTGCGGTTTGCTGTATCTAGTACTAACCTTTGATGCTCTTTTTAGAATTTTTTAAATAATTCAATTTAAGTTCTTATTCATTATTATGTTTTTTATTAAGTCTCAGCTAATGTAATCAATAATAAACCAAAAGAAAAAAAGAAGCTGTATTTTTTATGTAAATAAACCATTTGTAAAAACACACGTTTTAAAAATCAATAAAAATTTATGATAGTAGTCAAAAATAATTAAAATTAAATAATAATATGCCCTTTTATAATTTTTTGATTTTAATAATTCCTTAAATGCATTATTCGAATTGTAAAACTTCATATTTGATGATATACTCTCAATCCTATTTTCAGCATTATACTTTTCGCGTTTCGAATGTTAAAATTATCAAGGGTATGGTTCGTAGTTCTAGTTATAAAAAAATAGGAAATTAAAATGTTATCCATACTTATTAATGAATGAAAAGTGTGTAATGATGTATAAAATGTTATAGTGTTTCTAATATTTATGATCATCCCCAAAATATTTGAATTATAAATTTTGATCGAGGGAATTGATAAATTTCATCAGGAGAAATGAAAAACATTTTCAATTTTATCAAAGAACTTATCAAATACTTAATTACTTTCCGCAAAAACATTTGTCTACCTCACCTTGGAAAACTATCATCAATGCCTATGGCTTAAATTTCATGAAAATATGTAATATTTCAGTTTCTAAATCTCTTAGGTAAAACTAAAAATAGCTTTAACTTTTATTGGTTTCAAGGGGTCGCAACATCAGGGTTGGGAAATTAGTCGATTTCAAATTCCAAAGACAGCAGATTTGATACCTGTATCTTAAATGTTCTACATAGAATTTAACGTATTTCGTTAAATTCTATGTAGACGTACTATACGTTACGTACTATACGAAATACGTTAACTATTCTATGTAACGTATTTCGTAACGTTAATGTGCTATGATTTGAAAATTGCCAGCTCAGATGTTGAACTCGTCACTTAACTGTCATAAAAATTGCAAACGACTGCCGAGTGAAAAAGCTAAAAACAGTTGGCTGTTTTTAGTTTTTTCACTCGGCAGAAATAAGCAATTGGAACAATAACTTAACTTTTGTTTTCAATTATTAATCTCTGTAATTGTTGATGACACATGTTGCCATTTGTTTTGTGTCTGTTTTCAAAGAAATTAGAGATATTTTACATGTATTTTAAACTTGCTTAATTTTTTATTGTATTTCCTTTCAGAATTTCGATGATTTTATTTCCAAACATATCGACAAAACATATTTCTTTATGAAAATCATTAAAAAAATAAAAAAGCAAGATGAAAGCCGGTTAACTGTCACTTACAAATAAGGCTTGTCGCCAGCTTGTATGAAATTGTTATCAAAAATGGTCATCAACTGATTTCAAGGCCGTTTAGAAAGTGGGTAGTAAAGATGAAATGATTCAACTATTATTTTTTTTATTCGTCTTATTGCAGCGGTGTGTTTCGAATATAAAACAGTAAATTCTTTTGAAGACTTAAATGCTCGTTAACTGCAAGTCATTGCAATGACAGAAGACGTACGTGGACAAAATTATACTTATTTCAGTGGCATTAGGGGGATGATATCTAATGACGAGTGTTTTTAAAATGATTTCACGAGAAAAATAGCCTTTGGCCTTATTTAGCGCAGTGGCCCTCTATCGAGATTTGATTCAGTGAAGACCAAAAAGGATTTCTAGGAGTATAAATGCGAGTTAGAAAACTTTGAAAATGAATTTATTTATTAACTAAAACATGCTGCTATTTTTCTTCAAAATGTGATTGTATTGATCAAAAAAAGTGAAAGTAAGCATTATGATTAAATCAAATCTTTATATAAAAATCTAAATAAGTATGTAAAATATTTATTTTTTGTTCTTTTTGCTTGATTTTTATAGTTGACTTAGATTATTGCAATATATGTCCTGTTTCCCAATTCTAAAGACCAAAGGCGCTGAACGTAGTCATCTAGAATCTAGTCCGTAATCTTGAACCACCTTCAACGATGAGATTAATAACAGATCTAAAGTCGGTACAACTTTGATATACCCCCCAAAAATTACGAGCCAAATCTGGCAGTCTCTAAGGATTTTTTAGGGTTGCTCTTTCTTATTTTGGTGTTGCCTTGCCAATTTAGGTTTTTTCAGCTTTTAGATTTTTGCTGTTGCCAAATTTAGTATTTGCTTGTATTTTGTATCGTTTTTTTCCCCCTTTAAATTTTATGTATTAATTATTTGTATTTAGCGAGAATCCATCTTGGCGAGAAAAAAGACGCCAAAAGCAGGTATTTTGCTTGGCGAGAAAAAAAACTCGCCAAATTTCCGATTTGGGGGGGGGTATATCAAAGTAGTTCCATAAAGTCTTCCTTTTCACCTTATACTTTACCAAAAGAGGAACAATACGAGTAGCAATTTTAATACACATAGGCTTTTTCTACTCGAAGTATGATTCAAATATCTAACTTGAACACCCTTTCCGGAGCGACATGTTTCGCCATAAAGTTATCATGGCATTAACAGTTTTTTAATACACATCAAACTCAGTAAAATTAAACTTATCTTTTACAAGTTAAAGCATTAATTAAAATAATGCAGAATAATATGGTATGTACAATTCGAAATTTATCAAATGCACAAATCTAAAATTCTCCTACCAGCATATTGATTTATTTTAAAAGCTTAATTTTTTACGATTAAAATGTCATCTTGAATTACTAAAATATCAGTATTCAGTCATTTGTAAAAAATAAATTAATCAATGAAGATAAGAAATAACATGGCATTAATTAAATCTTAACTATACCACAAATAGTGATGTACAATAATTTTAACCACTTTTTTACCTAAATCTTATTAAAATGTAGAAAATATTATTAGTTACTTATTTTTCAAAAATTTTCCCATCAAAAATCGATATTATAAATGATTTGAAGGATAATAGATAGTGAAACAAGGAGTTTTAAGGATGTTCAAGACCGTATCATAAGATTCCAAAAAGGCAAGACGTAGGAAAAGGTCAAGAACCCCAAGTCTAAGCTGCATTTTTATTGAAACAATTATTCGATATAGTATGATTTTTATTTTGACAAGTTACATTAATCATTTTTGTTCGCAGCGTCTGGGTAGACACTGCCGGAAGGTGAGCACGTGACCTTATTCTAAGCATACGATTCGCTGATGATTTGCCCCAACGACTTAATAAGTTAAATCATTTCATTGATATCTGCGGTACGGAATGCATTAAGACAAGCGTGTTTATCCATCTACGAAGTTTTTAATTATTTTGTTTTAAAAAGTCGCTGAAATCATAATTCTTACTTATTTTCTTCATAAGTAATGCATCTAAAAGTAACTAGAACACTTTTAGCGTTATTTTAAAAAACCTCTTCGGACACAACAATATGATTAAAAAGCCAAAATTCTCTAAGAACAGCTGTAATACTATTGGATGTCAGCCAGCGCCCTCTTGAGACTTATTGTTTCAAAATAATAAACGTTTATATGAACAACAAATTTCCGTTTGCACAATTATTTGAATGAATACAACTAAAAAATTACTTTTGCAATTTATTTGTAATATATAGTGGAAATTATTAAATTTATAGTGGCTGGGTTATATAATTAATTTGAATTTTAATTTCTGAAAGGAATTACGAAATAAAAATAAAGGACTGTAAAACATCTGCATATTTTTGATAGCATTGTTTCTTTTTAAACGATTTAAAATATCTTAAATAATGAAAATAAATATGTATATTAGGAGACTAATTTAGTTTCAAGTTAATTACAAATTATTGTAACGAAATGCAAATCAATCTAAAATTAACTTGGTTTAGTAATCAGTTATTTTCAAATTTCTGATAAAAACTTAATTTTTGGTGTTTAAATACATTAGAATCTTTTGAATCTGAAGAAACTATCCTGCTCTTCATAAGCAATGAATTAGTCAGTGTCCTCTCGTAAAATATTATAATTATTAATATCAAACAAGTGTTCAGTTTCGAAAGGCATAACCCCTTTCTGCAAAAATAAAGAGTATTATTTCTTGTATTTATTAAATTCCAGAACTTTTCCCCAATGAAAAAGCTCTAAATCTCCTCCACCGACACATTCCGGTTCCAATGCAACATTAATCCATCAAAAAGTATATGATAATAGTTCTCCGATATTATCATTTACCTTTTGATGTATTCAGTAATCGTATTATATATTGTAAAAAAAGAAGTTTTTTACAACAGATAATACGATTACTGAGCATTCTAAAATGAAAAAAATATTTAAACTCAAGATTAAAAATAATTGTTGACTATTCAATCATTAATTACCCTTAGTCCGAGTTGGCAAGAGAATAATGAATGTTATGTCGTACCATTTAACAGTTCATGGATTCGATTACCGGGATTTATGGTGGCTCGAAATCCATCTAAGACTGTAGGTCCCTGTCGAATTAATTCTCGTGTGCAAAATATAATCGTTAACCGCCCAATCAAATTCACTATTTATTTGTTTTATTCTATCTATAAAAAAATGCATTGATGAAAATTCGCAATCTTTAATGTTTTAAACTCACCATGGCCAAAAGATAGAACTAGAGTGAATGCTTGAGAGTTTTCTGGGGTTCTTCCTTTGTGCCACATGAATATGGTCCAATATCTATTAAAAATCTTCCCGGGAGGCAAAGATTCGGTGAATTTTTAGATACCCAAAATACAGCTTTTGGTAATTAAGCTGTTACGCGATATTAAATTCTTAATTGTATTTAATTAGAGTGAAATAAAATTTTAAATTCCTCAGAATCAAGCGACCAAAATCTAAAAGAAGGGTGAAGTTTTAAATTAAATTTCTTATATTTTAATAATGTTTTTCTAAATTTGCGAAAAAATTTAGTTTTTTCCTTTTCATAGTATCTTTCTAAATATAATTTGCGTTTTATTAAGTTTTTATTAGATACTGCTAAATACGAGTTTGACTAAATTAATATATATTTCCCACATATAGTTTTTGTTCAAAGTATTAATACAGGAACTCGTTGATTTTTAACCTTTTTAGGTTGTTTCTTTTGTTACAGTTGAGATCAAGTGTACGTCACTTTATTTTACTTAAACAAATAATCATTTTCACCAATAATGTTGAATATACAATTTTTTTCACCCATCAAAAACAAGTGAATTTGTCAGGGGAATTAGTTCTTCAGTGAACAGTTGGAAAGAAAATGTAGGTCCATATCTTAGTGGGATGGGTTATTTTATATATTCTTGGAGATTTCGTCTCAAAACCACTATTAAAAAGTAAATATTTATTAATCATTAAGTAAACATAAATTTATTTCATGTAGCATGTAAAGCACATTAAATATTAATATTTTAAGTTTATGCAAGCAATAAATAAATCACATATGGTTAATTTAAATCGGCAAGGATGATTTAAATGTTTTTTTTTTTTTTTTTATAATTTTTATTTCATTTTTTTCCTTTTAATACGAAATTAATTCAATCATTGTTCTGTTTTTCTAGACTAAAACTTTTCCAGTGATGTGGAGGACCCACAATTCTTGAAGCACCTGATAAAACTGAAGATAAAGGAGAAATTCGTGACGCCATTTCTGATAACGAAATTCGGTCACATTTCGTTCTACGTCCACAGCTTCGGCAATAAAAGAAAGGCGAATACGAAGATAACATTATGCCACAAGGATTCCTTTATTTGACCACTTGTTGAATGCCTGATGTTTAAGAATAGCACATAATACAAATTATTTATTCAATCACATTGAATTCAGCGTACAAATCAAATAATAAATAAAGCTTCTTATCCCAAACATGTCGCCATAAATAGGATCGCAGTACAAGCCATGAAAAAACACTCTTAACATAAACGAATATGATCTGATAAATTATCATAATTTATTATGAAGTTCAATTTCGTATCCAGTGTTGCATTAAGCTAATAATAATAAAATGCTTTAAGTAAAAGTATATAAAAATTGA
>JAPDSC010102631.1:56633-75281 GCA_026290005.1 Latrodectus geometricus | reverse complement strand
AGAAAACCCAAGCAACATTAAAATACAAAAATTAGTGAAAATAATTAGTTTAAAATTAATTACTATTAAAAAACAAAGGTAAATATAATTTTAAAATTAAATAAAATCAAGGAAACCTATTGCCCTCAAAAAGGTTTCTATGAGGTGGCTAACCCACCAAATCAAACATGGTTAAAATATTTGTTTTAAAAAATTTAAAACGATAACAATTTGAACATGAGATTAAAATATGATGTATGAACGGTACATCACACTGGAGTCAATTCATTTAAAAACAAATGTTTGTGTATGAAGCGTGTCAAATACACACAAGCGGAATCCGTAGTATATATATAATTAAAAATATTTAGTTCTTAATTATTTTATATTTGAATTTTAAAATTAATATGAAAACCGTTTAGGGGGAATTCGAGCCCCAACCTTCCTACTGAGGAGTCAGTGCTGTAGCCACATGGCTATTGGTACTTATTCTGGTATAATAAAGGAATTAAAAAATTATTTATATATACATACAATTATTCAAAGTGAATTCTGGATTGCTTAGATACGATGGTGTCACTATTGTACAACGCTTTTAAAGATCTAAATTTGCTGTCGTCTTTTGGGATCATGCTATCAAAAATATTTTATTGGGTGAAGCTTTTTGCTCTTTTCTGCTTCATTAGAAAAGTTTAGGTTAGTTTTAGTTAAATGTTGCATCAATGTGTCTATTTTTAGATCGTTACGAATTGAACTATTTTTTAAATAAAATGGAGCCCTAACATTTTCTTGAAATTTTATTCTGTTTCATTTCATGTTTTCATAGTGTTTATTGTGCACCAGGCAGGGAAAGCGTATGTTTTGTTAGGTTCCTATACATGAGCTTTTTGAGTTTTATATTAATGAAGCTTTGGTTTCCCATTAAAAGTCTGCGTTGCAAAAAACGCCCATTGCCTCGCCTGTTCACATGCTGTTTCCAGCTTAGGTCCTTATAGGTTTGTCCCGCTTATGTAATTGTCTTTACTTCTGGAATTTTTTCGTTAAATACCTTGATTTCCTGTATTTACTCAGTCTTTTTGAAGTGACCTAATGACAATGAAATTAGATTTTGAAGTGTTTATTTGGACGTTCCATTTGTTCAAATATTAATAGTAATTTTGCAACATATAGAAAATAATTTACTGCGAATTAAATTATTTTCTTAGGAGACTCACTAAATACAACATGCTTCAAATATAAAACACACAATTTAAAAAAATAGATGATACGATATATTTAAAACTATGGGTCAATCGATCCCAACCGAGCGAGCCGTCATGGTCAACAACTTTCGTCTAAAAACAGGACACGACTACCTTCCATCTCACTTACACAGAATAAAAGTCGATGTTTCGCCAGAATGCACCCTCTTTGGACATGAAGAGATGAAAGGCGAACATCTTGAGTCCTGTCCAGCTCTTGACCACTCCACACTGGATCAGATTAAAGAACTTAAGGGGACTGGTCACCACGCCACCTCATGGCTGAACAGCCGAGGGTGGGTGTTGGCTAGTAGTAGTAGTATATATTTAAAACTAATATCATTATCATTTTAATATTCTTTAAATTTTGAAAATAATATTAAAATACGAAGCAACTTCAGAATTTATAGTTAAGTTCAGTTGAAATGATATTGGAAATCTGAATACCTGTAAAATTTTGAAAACCTGAAATACACCAGAATAAAATTATACTTTTTAATGAAAATATATAACTTTTAACTTAATCACATTTTTATATAAAAAATTTTAAAACATTTTTTACACATTTTATCATATTCATAATCTAGTGTCAAAAGTACTGGGAAAGTTTTCAATATTTAATTGTCGTAAAAACGTTAGAATTTAATCTGTTTTCATGTATTGAAAATGACTCTGCATAGTTGACCATTTTCTCATTTTATGAGATTGATATGCATGATCTGCAAATGATGTTTACTGATGTCAACAATTATGCGTTCCTGGCAATGGTTGCTGATCTAATATTGATGGAACATTTTTTCTAAAGCAGGTTGATGTATCTTCTCTGGAGAAACTCATCTTTCTGCTCAGGAAGCTCTTTAATGGTTTATTCAAAAATTATCTAGATGGAACGATTTTCCTGCAATTTTATTTCAACTTCCCAAACAGCCACGAAAATTCATATCACATCCTAGATTCTGAAATGTCTCACAGAATTTACCTCAATATCATTTCATCTCTTAGATATCAACCCGATATACTAATATCTACTTTGTGTCAACCAGTTATCCAACGGATCGCAACAAATGGATATCTTGTGGGTATTTGTATATTGTGGCATTTGATGGATATTTATTAGATTTTTTAAATATACCTTGGATGTCTCTTGTAAATTCAAAATATACCCATTGTATTTTCTGATAATCATGAGACATCGATATGAGATAAGATACGACATATATGAGATAGATACCCATCGAATAAAATTGAATATGCTTTAGTTATTTTTTTAATGTATTTTATTTCTTTTTAATAGTTAAAATTATACAAGAACTATCAAAATCTGAAAAGTATTTGTAATGAAATCATTAATTTAAGAATCTTTCCCTATAACTTTTATAAATTATTTGCAAAGACACATTAATAAAGACATTGATTGTATCTCGTGATTTCATTTGCAAGATTTGTAGTCAGAAATTGCGTTTAGGAAAGATTTCAATGTTTGCCAAGCACAAAGCGTCAAGAATGAATTCCTAATACTTTACGCAAACAACCGTCTTTCATGTTTGCATGCCGTGCCTCCGGGGAAGAGAATAAAAACAATAGCTAACACAAATTAATTAACTTTGTAATTTTCAAAGTAAAATATTTTAAAGTAAATCAAACTACAATTATATTTATAGAGGTCAATTTTCCTTCATTGCTGCATTTAATTAAAATATAATTGCTTAGATTTATTATTGAGATACCATTTTCAAGTAACTATATAATAAAACAATTTAAATTACAAAACTAGAAGCATAAGAAAAAGTGAAACAAAAAAGGAAATAGTTTTTATGTTGTTCTTATTCCAGTATATGCAACTTTCTCATCGATACACAAATTCATTTTAAGTTATATCTCATAATCCTTTTATATTTTTGACTAAGTGATTTATTATTTATTTTTTTGGATTTTACAGTATTCTTGCTGCCATCACTTCCATAAAAAATACTAAATCAATGTTATCCATTAAAAAAATTTTTTTTCTCTAGAATTTTTCTTTCCCCCTCTTGATGATGATGTTTTCAAACCTTCCATATGATTGAATTTTTTTATTTTTAATTGATTTTTTTCAAAAGTATTTTAAATAAATTTTTTTTTATTATTATTGATTAATCCCTTAATACAATTTTTTTTAAACACTATTTAGCGCACTTGAATTAACTCGAATGTACATGTTAAGTATCAAGTGTACGGTTAATTTGTTTATTTAGGCATTCATAAACTTTGAAATTTTTTAATGATGTATATGATTATATAAACTTAAGAAAGAAATGTTTGAAGCTAATATAACATCTATCCCATTTTATCTTTCAGTTTGCATATTTTAAATAATAATATTGGTATTGGCACAAGTCAGAATGAGCACAAAAGTGACTCGCTTGAAATAAAGAAATGAGCTATATTCTGCGGTGTTCCACAGAACAAGATACTCAGACAATCAAAAATAGCATAAAGACACCAACTAAACTTTTCAAGGACCAATATTCTGGAGTCTGGATGTGTGATCTCAAACTGTAGTCCCTCTAATTCTTAATGAGCCTCTGTGTATGATAACAACACTCTGGCAGGAGTTTTTCAGTGTGCAAAATGAGACCTAATATCCAGAATAAGATAGATTGAAAATCGCTATAGTTCGGCAAGAGCAATGTCACAGGGATATATAATTGACCCAGAGAACTGGGTGAGTAAGTCATCACAGAAATACAAGTTCGAAAGAAAGCTATTTACATGAGCCTCACTGCCTGCCAGACTATCAGTAGTTTGCATTTTCCTCTCACACTTGCACGCAAATTTAAACTTGCATTTAGGACATCAACATTCGAATTTAGAACACGAGTAACAAATGAGTTCAGTGTTTATTGACAAGTTCTGCCTTAGCCTGCATATTATCGAATGCAAATCAAGTTTTTGTGTGTATTGCTCATTCTGCAAGTCAATACGGAGAGAATGCAGAAGTTTATGCCCAGGAAACATGAAATAAATTTAAAGGGAGTAAAGGTGTTTGCAAGTATTGTATTGGACTATACACCTTCGCATCTTTGAGTCAGGATCTGGTACAACTGCAAGATAAAGAGACAAAGAATTTAAACCTTAGGCATGGATGCTTCATTAGCCAAATTGATTAATTCTTATTTTCTGAATTTTATTAAATTTTAATTCCAAAGCTGTAAAATAACATATATTTAGAACAAATTTCACTAATAAGAATGAACATAACAAAAACCATATATAAATAATTTAGTTAAAATTATTTTTAATTTTACAAACCACTTTTTATTATTTTTCTCAACTTCTTGTTTAAGGAGTTAATCGATTTGATAAATGAAGCACACATTCAAATGTTAGCTTGTTTTGAATTAACCTGATAAAATTTACTTGTTTCATTAATTTCAGTGACAAAAACTCTGATGGCTTATAAATCATGCCACCTTTATTTTTATGATAAAGTTTCATATTTTTAGTGAACTCTTATATCAAGTGCATCAAGTATTCCACTTCCTAATGTAACTAAAATGTCACATCCTGCTTCATTCAAATATTATTCCCACAAAACTTCTTATTTGCAGAACAAAATTATTCAAACTATCTTTAAGATTAAGACAAAGTTTAATTTTAAATATTTTATCACATAAGTCTCAGGGCCAATAATTGATGTTAATTTTTTTTAATTTTGAATTTATGATAGACTTGAAACATCACAATTTAATACAGTGTTACAAAACTGATTCAGATAGGAACTATTGCGAACTCAAATTATTTCTAGAAATTACCCTTATAATATTTTACGAAGTTTCCATGATTCAGCTTACGAAGCGTAGTGTACTGAGAGATCGCATGGAGCTGTAGTGAACGTCAGTGAAATTAAAACAAATAATGATATTAGAGTAGATTCGTAATATGAGTTGCCAACAAGGGCTCATAATGTAATTTTCTCCGTATTTTAAGAAAAGTTTACTATCGGTAGTTAGTGCAGAACTGCTTAAACAGAAGTATTCATAATCTGACATTGACATTGAACTATTATTAATATTTTAATAAGCCCAAAATTTTATACATTTAAATAATAAACATTATATAAGCATGGGTTATACATAAGGAAAGATATATAATACATAAAATATAGGTAAACAATAATAAATGTAAACAAACATAAAAAAAATAGAATACAATATGGAAAATTTATAGTTAAATTACAAATTAAACCTAAAAAATTAGAAAAAAAAAATAGGATACATAATTTTTAACTTGTTTTCTTAATTTCTTCTTTTTTTATAACGACAAACTTTATAACATTTATGTAGTATTATGAATTTAATAATATAAATAATAATGATTCAATAACAAATATTTATGCCAAGTATTTAGTATAACCATTCAATTTGAAATAAAGTAATAAAAAAAAGACAACTTGAATGGAAAAACATAAATGAGTCATAATAAGTTTTAACAAGGGGTTTAGATTAGGTATTTGAATTCTTAACAGTTTATATATATATATATATATATATATATATATACTTTTGAATAACACATATAATAAATATATAACTTTTCCCATAATATTGGTTATCATAGGATGAAAATATTTATTCTAAAAATAGATTTGGTTTCAAAGCCTCTGTGTTTATTTTCATAAAAAATTAATTTTACTAAATGATTTTATAAGATGATTAATAAATGTAATATTTAACAAATGTAATTGACTTTATAGAAGAATCTTAGATAATTCTAAACAAATATAAGGATAGATGTAAAAAATAAACATGGGAAATATAAGAATTTTCAAGCAATATAATATTTTACAAAATTGTTTGCTAAAATTATTCATTATACATACAAATGTCAGGAATAAAAATTTTATGATATATCTTAATTTTTTGATAGAATATAGGCTACAAATCATAAGAAAATTTGGCATTTCTAATAGAGTATAAATGGGTAAAATACAATGCAGTGTTCAATTTACATTAATATAAACATGACAACATATTTGCACATTAATTTAATAGAAAATTTCAAACAATTAAGAATTTTAAATGTATGAAAATAGTGGTTTCATATATTAATATTTCAATCATTTTTCTTTATTGACTCATTTGTGTTATTGGATAATGAATATTGAATTTTATCATTATTCGTCATAAACTTTAATATATTAAATATACAATATTAAAATGATTACCAATAGTCATAAAACTTGTAACTTACAATTTTACAACAATGAAATAATAATTAAAATTTACAATCAAATCTGTATTACCCATCCATCCAAGAACGAATACTACGAACTACTGTAATACTACGAACGTTAAAACAGTTTTTCGAAAACAGTAATCTGACTGTAACATGAAAGAGACAATTTATTTACCCAACACAAAATTGATATAAATATTTCAATAATATTAATATATAAAATAGGCATTGTTAAGTAATTAAAAAAAGTTTTTCTATCCTCTTAACATAATAAAAGAAAAATCTATTAACAATCCTCATAATATAATGCAATTTATCTGAAAGAACATTCCTCGTTAAATTTAGTTCCTTTAAAAATACTGTTTTGCCTGACTATTTTAGTACGTTTTTAGAATACATAAACACATTCCAAAACTATTACGCGTTATTTTCATTTTATTTATTTTTGCCTTTATGTAAAAACAGCACGGATTTATTACTCTGTTTTCCGATAGACTACTAGGCAAGTAGCTGCACTTGTGCCTAATCAATTGAAGATATAGGCATCTAATTCAGCTGAAGAAATTAGCGTTGATAGGACTAATGTATGTTCAAACGTTGGCATTATTTAGTGTCCTTCCAAAATTAGTATAAGAAAATGTTTTTCTTTTATTTAAATTTTGATATTTTAATAACTTATTTACTTTATGAAAATTTTTCGTGCTGAATTACTAAATATTTTAGAACCAGTAATATAGCTCATAAAAAGAGACGCCTTTTTTCCCAATTAATTTAAAAGGTAAAAATTCTTGTTTATTATCGTGTTATTAGATAATATGAACGTAGACTTCAAATTAAAGACTTTGAAACATTTTTCAACAGACTGAAATGATAGGAAAATTTTTAACACTTTAGGTACATTTGACGAGTGAAACTCTTCATCTACTTATTTCAATACAATACAGTATTCAAATAATTCAGTACTCAAAGTGTTAAAGGGATTTCTTTTGGCCAAATTTCTCATTCATTCTTAAAAATACCAACAGCAATTGAAAAAAATAGATTAGAAACGTATATTATTTACTTCCTCAAACTTTACTGAACATTTTAGAAAAACTCGTAATTTTAAGGTTAAATTGCAATTGTATCTAGAAAACAAATTAAAAATTTGAAAACAATTGACTGGTCAGTAATGTTGTCAATAGAAAATTTTAAAATGTATGAGGAACAATAAAAGATTTTTTTCTTTCAGGAAGAATTTTAACTTGTAGTAGCGGATTTAGAGAAATACGAGAACAATAAAAAAATCTTGATTTTATATAACTTGTAGGAGTTTATAAATTTTACACGTACTAATGTAAAAACATTGGACTGATTATAGATATTTATCGTTTTTCATGAAAAAGAGTAATAAAATTGAGTTGTGTAAGCCTTCTTGTAGTAAAAACAACATCAATAAACTTCGAAAATTATTGATTTCAATATCCTAATTGACAAAGTACAACACAAATGTGCTAATTGCGAAATTATACAAAAGGAAAGTACACAATGATACGGGGAACATAGCGTTTCTCTTCATACCGTTCTGACGTCGGATTATTGTTCTTTTAAACATTCGTTAGCAACTGAATTCTTCTTAGAAGTTTGATTTAAATGTTATAAATATCTCACAGTAATATTTCTAAAAAAAAAAAATTGTATAAATCCAAGTATATCAAAAATTGGGAAAATCAATAACAAACAAGCCAAATTACACAAAATATCTCTTAAACCACTCATACCATCAGTAAATTTGTAAAAGTTACGGCCTGAGTTAATTGTCAAAATTTGAAGGGCATATACAAAAACAGAAGCTTTCATCGTATAAATACAAGGAGAAGTCAAGCGAGTAATACAACACAAGAAGTATGGAGGCCATCACTTATAAATATAAGTGATGCTATTTAAAACACCACAATCAACATTATCATCTGTCTTTAAGTCATCCGTGAATAGTGATAAGTATTTCGAGTATTGAAGGCGGTGGTGAGCAAATAGATGCTGGTTAATGATAGGAGAAGTGTTGCATTTAATATGATTAACAAATGGAATTAAAACAACAATGTTAAGAGTAGGAAGCATCACTTTTTAGAATTAGAGGAAATAGTGATTAATAATTAAATACAACTTAATTATTGTTAATTTTGATTGTATAAATTTTAACGAAGACATATTATATATAAATTTATATAAAAGATTACATATAATATATAAATATATATAATTAATTTATATTATATATAAATATAATATAAAATAAAACAGTTTCATTTTACGTAACATTGTTTTATATTGGATGAGCAGACTACATAACATTTTGGAAAGAGTTTTATGCTATTTTGTGATCATGCTCCGCGTGAGAAAAAAATGCATGCAATCCTATGTTTTGTTTTAAAGCTTATGTGCAAAAATAAAAAAAAATTATTTAAATGCCACGGTAAATGATTTTATAGAGTCGTTTTCATATATACTAAATTTATATTACAAAAGATAAATCAATGGTTATCGAACTACCGACAGATTTATAAATAAAAAATGTTGCAACGTAGCATTTTCTGTTTAATAAATTAAAAGACCGAAATTATTCTTTTAGCCAACTGCATATATTTGTGAATTTCCATCACGGAGGTATCACGAATGGTATCCTTTAGGCAGTGGTTTCCCCGCAACGGGAAATACATTTTCATTTTAATGAAGTTTTCATATCAAGTTTAAATTGACTGCTCTGCCCTATATCGCCATTACACTGATTTTATATAACTAAATACAACATATAGTAAATAAAATAAGTTATGATGTATAAACACAATTGTGTTTAAAATACATTCGAAACCGTATCGCATAAACTTAGACATCGAACGCATGCAATCGTGAAAATTTAAACATAGATTACTCTGCTTTATCCCCAAACTTGGGCATATCGTAGAATTTGACCTCAACGTGGAATCGCAAATATTGCCCACTTCGCTTTACCCCAATTGTCAATCATCTCACTTGGACCCTATTCAACCACATCACGCGAATCATGGACTCGACCGCAATGCGGTCGAGTACATGATTCCATGATTTAGAGCCATCCCTTCGCGAAAGACTCCATTTCGTGAAAATATATCCCATACCCTTAAGTCAAATATTGCCTTCCTTTGAGAAGTTTAAATGAGCTGAAGCAAGAAATTACTTAATGGATTCTGTTTTGTCCATGTTCCAAGCATTTGTTGAAGTACAAGACTTGAGCCAAATGAAAACTAATCTGAAGAAAAACTTGGGAGAAAAGAATTTTGCCAGCAGTCCAAATCATTTTCATGGTTACAGCTATCTACTAAAAAATATAAAATTATAGACAGTTAATTTTTTTAAAAAATTCTATCATATTCTAAATTACAGAATATACGCTGAAGGAGAAACATTCAAATGAATTTTTTTATATATTTCATAGAACACAAAAATTTAAAAGAAACAGACATCAAAAGAAATTTGTGTAATAAGAAAATTAGAAAACAAAATTTTAATTTCTCTTAATATTCAGATAGGCATCAATATCAATCCCTCAAATATAACTTACTAATTTATTAATATCGCTTTAATTGCGCATTTTTAAATACACAAAAAATTGCAGTTACACTGGTTACACCAGGTAGGATTTTAAACGCCGACTTCTTAGATGAAGACCAAACTTTTTTCGTTCAGATGATATTGGGTAAAGGACTTTTTGAATTTCACGGTCCATAATTTCATAATTAATCTCTCATCTAATAAAGAAAGCACAAAAGAGAAAGAAGATAATAAAGAAATCTAATAATAGACCGTACAATAACAGCGACACATAAGAAAATTGTGAGCACGAAAACGACATTAATAGTCTATAAATTTATGGTCATATACACAATGAAACACATGGAGATGCAGCAATCTAATTTCGAAATAATTCGTGCTAGTTCCTTTAAGTAGCCGGTTTTATACTCAATCCAGTCGAAGATCAGTTCTATTCTCTAATAGCGGCTTTAGCATGTTCTCCAAATAAAGTGATACCTACGGCAGCCTTGACTAAACAAAACAACACACAATAAGCATTATATATATTATTAGTAACAATACAATGGCCATTATATAATCTGAAAATATTAAACTTACCGTTTACATAAATTCACTTTAAACTAAAAGAAATTTGTTCCTTCATTATAATCAGATAAGTAAGAAATATTAAAGCCTGACAGAATATACAATAATGGATTAAAAAAAAATGTTTGCATAAATGTTTCTCAGGCGACATTAGTTTTTCCATGTATGCAAAAACTAAATTGATGTAAAACAACGTTTACACACATTACAATCTATCAGCAGCTCTAGTAAGTGTATCATAAATGGAAAGGAAATACAGAATACAATTTTCTAAAAAAAGACAGAAATTTAATGAATCAAACAGTTATTTATCAATTTATATATTAGTATAATGAAAGAAGTTTTTTCCGGAATGAAGACGGTAAACAATTTATCTTCAAGTGTACACGAATTTTATTGTAAAAATTATACATTCCATTATTCTTCCATCCAACGCTGAATATTTAACATTTTATTGGATAAAAGTTAATTTTGCAATTAATTTAAAACAGTGAGGTGTTTATTAGAAAAAAAATCTAATATTTTTATTTCATTTGTTTGAACTTATTTAAATAATGAAAATACGAAGAGATTCCACTTCACAAGCGTGTATTTTAAAACACTAAAACATATGTACATCGTAACAGTATAAAAATTGGGTGGTAAACAAAAAAGACGTTTAACATTTCGTACTGTTAACAACTTATACATCATAAAAACATAGCACTTAAAGTATTTCAAAATCCTAAATCTAAATCAAAGCTCCAAATATGAAAAAGAAACGGATGTATTTATTGTGAAACACTCATAAGTGCAACATATTACTAATACCAATGTTGCACACATACTAAAACCAACGTCACAGATGCAACAGTATCATCGTAGCCCATACCAATATCATGCTCTCAGATATTTTGAATTTAAATCTGAGAAATATTTTTAGCTTTCTTAGAAAAAGCCCTAGACTTAAACATATTGATTAATATTTTTGCATTCCTAACTGTTCTAGAGCGAAAGTTACTTATATTGTATAATCAAAAAACCAGTTTATTAGGGCATATTACTAATATAGATCAGTTATTGCAGATTTGAAATAAATAATTTATCACACAATGTTAAAAATTAGAAGTATTAATACCACTTAATTATTTTTTCATAATTATTTCTAGTTATGTTCTCAGATTTCAGAGAATCTGAGAGTGAGATTCCCATACAATAATTGTAAAGTGATAAAAATATTTTAAACATGCAGGTGAATCACTAAT
This sequence comes from Latrodectus geometricus, assembly GCA_026290005.1. Lineage (NCBI taxonomy): Eukaryota > Metazoa > Arthropoda > Arachnida > Araneae > Theridiidae > Latrodectus > Latrodectus geometricus. Next base: position 63,463 of record JAPDSC010102631.1, on the reverse strand, counting down.
CTATAACTCGTACAAAACTGCATAGGAAACGTTTCACAGGATTCTAGTAAAATAAATACGTTACTAAAATATATAAAATGAAGAAAATTTTACTCCGAAGAAACACTCAGATATGAGAAAAATTTTAATTTTGGAAAGATTCTAAAAGCAAAATATATAAAAGAATCATTATTATATACTAAATCAATACATGTTCATATAAATAATAGTATTGTTCACGGAGAAACACCTGCTGTCAAATGTGTTTGAGAGCTTAACTATGAAAAACTTATTGTGAGAAAAATACACAGTAATATTTATCAAAGAGCGCATTGACTTAAACTGCGTTCTTAAAAGAGAAACACTTCAGATAATTATAATCAATTATTAATACACATCCATTTAATCAAAAAAGAAGTAAATATTTGCAGAGGAAAACCCCATGCTCAGATTTTGAGAAACAAATAGGTAATGTTATCTTTGTGAACAATGTTTATGGTAGTGCAGTACAGGGACATTCAAACCTGTGTAATAAGATGGGAGATTTTCCCGAGTTACCGTTGGAAAAGAATCGGAAACATTTACTAAAGTTAAAACAAATATTTTTTACTGAATGAACCATACAAACTGACATTAGTGTAACAAATGGGGACCCATTACGAAAAGAATCATTCGACTAAATTTAGCGAACCATAAAGCTGTAGATTCAGTATAAGTTCATTAAATTAGTAAATAAAAATGTAACAAATAAAAATTGACCAGTAAACAAACACCTTACAGACATAAACAAGTGTCATAAAAATTAAATGTAAACACAATAAAAATATTGCATATTATACATATATACGCAATTAGACTGAAAAATCAAAGTGCATCTTACAGTAAGCCTGAAATAGAATCTTTAAGTTAACATGTTTGCAAAAATCGATATATCTTAGTAGCACACATAGGAATAGTGCCTTGTAGGAAAACTTTAAATAAGAAAAGTTTCTAATCTCCTAATCTGGATCAGATCAAGTCCATAACTGCTTTCTCAACCCCTGAAGGACCACACCAAGGTTGCGCAGAAGATAACTCCTCGAAAAGCCAATACATTTCAGTAAATGTTCGAGATTGGCTATAGTTTCTTGAAAACTTTACAGTAAAATATTCTCATACGTGGTGAAAAAAATACTATTGGCATTATTTATATACATAAAAATAAGAGTGAAAACAGCGTTCATAATACAGTCAGTCAAATTCTTTTGAAAGTGTATACAAGTGTGACACATAAGGATGTTAAAGTTTGAAAAGTAAGAACACATAACTCTAAAAGCTTAGTTTTACAAATTCTAGTTTGGATTTATCCAAACATGAAAAGGGATGATTCAATCAAATATTTTCATAAATCAGCCCATACTAATGTAACAGACCGGACAAGAGCACTCTCGCCCTGTCTGTTCGGGTAACGAATAATCATTCGTTCAGAGAATACACGCAGATGAGAGAAACTGAGGAAGGGTAATACAAATATCCACACACAGAAACCGAAGCATTTTCATACAAAATATTAATAATTAATTCATTTATATATAATAGAGTTGTAATTAACACTTTTATTAGTATTTATGAATTCTCTTACAACTATCTGAAAGGGAATCCTTCAAGGAAGATGTTTATAAATCAACAATTACCTTAAAAAACAGAAAACGCCGCGTTTTTCGGTAAGTAAATATTAACAAACAAATATCAAATAGGTAAATATGCTTTCAATAACAATTTTTACCTTTTTCATGAAATGAGAAATACTTACAAAATTCCGATAATTACACTCATCTAAAAACAGAATTAACAAATCTAGCTTCAGTATAAATGACAATTTTAGTATAAGAAACATAATTTATGTGAATATAATAATTAGTTTTTGAATAATTTATGTTTAGAGAAACCATTCCATTAGTTTTATTCAGGAGAAAGCAAGTTTTAATGAAAGGATAATGGCTTCAATCTGGCTGGAGCATTGAAAAGATTCTAAAAATCATAAAAACTAGTATAAGTACAAGAGCTGACAGCTATAAAGCAATATTGAAAAATCATGGGTTTACATAAGGACATAAATTGTTTAGAATACCAAAGTGAATATTTAAGAACATTTTTTAGTCTTTAAATTTAATAGTACAGATATTTATAGCATACATTTCATTTTAAGACAAAAACGTTATCTTAAAAATTTGTTTAATAGCTATGTAAACGGTATTGAATATAATTTAAAATGCAAATTAAATCAACGTGCGATTGAAATGCGTTATTAAATGTTATGGTATCTTTTAAAATTAAAGCCTATTAAACTCAATAAATTCAAATTATTGTAAGAAACAATAGCTTCATGACTCATTTAAATTATTTTTAACAATATTTTATTCAAAAGAGAAGCGTTACACTGATAACCAGACTTTCAGAATTGCTCAATTGAGTTGTATTCTAGTCACGAATTTATGTATGAACACAAATACATCCAAATATAATTTAAGAATTTAGAAAATTTACGACAGTCATATCTTAAAAGCCTTGTTGAATGTATATTATTATAAATGTTAAAAACTACACAATTTAATCTCCAGTTATATGCATGCAAAAATTTAAAAAAGTGACTAGCACTAGAACTAAGTAGTAGACAATACGAATTTTTAAAACTTATTTTTGCTTTCTAAAGTACTTTTTCTGTTTGTTGTTGTAGCTCGTCGACAGTAGAACGTTTTAATAGAATAGCTTATTCTACAAGTTAAAATGCTTAGATGTAGCACATGTGTGTAGAATTTTCAATGTCAAAAAACTGAAATCGCGTGAACATATTTTAGCCATCGACAGGAAAACCTTTTTTTACAATTTAAAATAGAATTAAATCAAGAGGTATACAAAAACGCTATGCTTCATTAATATTATTTTCCTGACACAAATAAAATCAGAAATTTATCTGAATTGCAATAAAAACAAGAGAAGATAAATATAAACTTATTTGAAATCAAAATGTAACATCTTATAATAATTTTATATTTTGTATTAGTAATAAATATAAATTTAACAGAATGCCAAAAATATGAAAATTCAAAGAATTCATAATGTTTATTTGGTTAAATTGTGATTTAGGTCTCCTTCCTCCTCAACTCGCGAATTTGAAGTGTTTCTTCGCATATGCTCATTAATTATTCTTTTGTTTTGGCCTATCCATTGGTTCTTAATTAAATTTCGCTTTGAAATAACGGTATAAATTTTTGCCATGCCTACCACAAATTTTTGCCATTGCCGTCAAGCTGGGGACCCAAAGTACAATATCACCGTTTATTTTAATAGAGCACTGAATTCGACTGTGAACAGCAACATTTCGTGGTTTCGAAATTTCTAATGAAAATATTCATATAATGAAGAGATGTATCTTGAAAATAACAGATTTTTAAAATACTACTAAAAATTTAATGCTATATTATTCTAGTTAATAGACTATGAAGAATTGAAAGAATTTAATTCTAAGATCAACTAGAAAGTTTAATTATCACTGATCAGAATAAGAAAAGATCTCCACCAGACGTCAAGGATCATTTTCTTGACTTTTGGGCACATTGGGCTAATCACCTCGATTTAGCTGAAAAACTAGATGCTTACGAAAATGTACGATGTGATAAAAAGAAACCACTTCTTTCAGTATATCAAAGGAAACAGTTTCTTCCTAAGCACTCAACTCAAGAAAGAAAACATGAAATAAATGAGAATGGTAAGAAAGAGGCAAGTGAAGTCGCATGCTATGGATGCGGCAGTCCAGGAGTCATTAGACTTAAATGTCTTACTTGTAAAGGAAAGGACAGGAAAATTTCTGGTACGTTCAGCAGTGTTATTTTTCAATCGGCTTCCAGTGCACCTGCAAAAAGGGCTATACTAAGAGTAACTATTAATAGAATCATGGGTACTGCTTTCGCAGACACTGCTGCAATCCACTCAATTGCGGGTGAAACCCTCTATCACATCCTGATGAAACAATGAGCAACTTTTGCCATCAATTCTTTACTAATGACTTTGGCGGATGGTTGTAAAATAAAGAGAGAAATTCACACAACCCAGGTAAAGATTCGTCTTGGAGGCCGTACATTTCCTTTGAACGTTGTTGCTCTCCCAGAGGCAAACGGGAACAACACACTCTTGGAAATAGACTGGCAAGAGCAACGTCGTAGCTGACATGTTATCTTGCCCACCTTGCCTCAAAGAAGATATTCCTTGCTAGATATATGCTGTGAATGTTAGCGAATCCACTGTTGTTTCAGTAGATTATCCTACCAAATGTTCTAAAGAAATTAGAGACAGCCAACAAGACGAAAATCTAAAGAAAATAATTTTGGAAGCAGTCAACCTGATTGAGGAATGCAAAAACTGGATAGAAAAAGGCTTTTTGTTGAACAGAGGTGCTCTATACAAATATGCACATGATTCTGATTCTGATGAGGCTCAGCTTGTCATTCCAGAGAATGAGAAAGAACAAATTCTCAAAATTCATCATGATGATCCTGCCGCAGGTCATTACGGTGCTGAAGGCACATTCAATAGAATTGGTAGATGGTACTACTGGACTGGTATTCGAAAGTACATCACCAATTATGTAAAAGATTGCATTGAATATATGCGATACAAGCCCTCCAAACAGAAACCGGCTGGTCTCCTCCAGACCCCAGTTCTATCCCAAAGGTTTGAGACGTTATCTGTTGATTTGCTCGGCCCTCTTCGTTAGTCATGGGAAAAAATGGATATTCATAATCGAAGACGTTACTACGAAATGGGTCGAGCTAATTGCATTGGAAAGTGCAACAGCAAAAGAATGCTCTATAACCCTGACAGAAGAAATTTTTATGAGGTATGGAATACCACGCAGGATTATCAGTGATAACGGACCACAATTTATTTCTGTTGTGATGCAGCAACTCTGTTATCTCATGGACATTCATCAGTCTTTAACACTGATGTATCACCTTCAAGCAAATCTAGTTGAGAGGAAGAACCACGATTTTAAACTTCGTCTGGCCATATTAGTGAACAACCGTCATGATACTTGGTCCGAAAAACTCCCTGCAATACGTTTCGCACTAAACACTTCAAAGTGCAGTTCAACAGGAAAAACAGTTGCTTTTCTCAATTTTGGGCAAGAAATTTGTACCCTTGATGATGTTACCAACGACTTTGATGGTATCATCGAAAACGACAACTTTGTCGCTGAAATGATCCCTTATCTAAAAAGGCTGGAAAAATTCACATCCAAAGCCAAAGAAAAATTTTTAGAATAGCAACATAAAGTTAGAATAAAAGTAAGACTTAAGCAAACAAGTGAAGGAGACAAGATCCTACGCATAAATCGGGAGATTTAGTCTTGTTTACCAAACCAAATATAAGTTTCAAAGTATAAAGTAGTGGTACAAGCTACAAATTTCAAAATATGAAGTTAATTTTATTTAAATCAATCTATCAATTGTTGTTGATGTAAATACGCATGGCAAGTCTGGTTCAAACCTTAGTATAATTTGCAAAATTTTTTTCAATTATTTTGTTACAAATTTTTCATAGCATTTTCTTCCTGCTCTATTATTTTTCAAAGTTGTTGAAATTATTCTATTTATTCTAACACATGGCTGCTTTTAAACCAGTAGAAATTTTTAGTTATCCTCGACCAGGTGAACAAGTTACAGAAGATGATTTGTATTGGAAGAAACTCGGGGTATGAATGAAACTGAAGCAATACATTTTTTTCTGTATAAATTAAATGAATATTTATGCATTTATTTCCTGTTTTAATTTTTTTTCTTTACAGTTTCCCTTTGCATTCAAAGAATACGGAGGAATTGATTATCTTGCCTTTAATCCAAAGGATGATAGTAGTGTAGCTGTTACTTGTTCATCAAAAGTAAGGAATTTTAACGCATTATTTTGATTCATAAAGAATTTGTTAATTGTTTTAACTTTAAAAAAAAATAAAATGGCTTAGATGAACATGGCAATCATAGCACATTAAGAGCATAAAAGAGTCAAATATTTTAAAACAAATTGATGTTTTTCTAATTTTCAAACAAATTCACTAAAAGCAATTTATAATTAATTGCCTAATCTAGGTTGCAATTGGCATAAAATCTTAATGTTCATTTTATCAATAGACTACTTTTTGCATTTGTTAAGGTTTCATGTGATGTATCAATATTCAGTAGGAATTGCTTACATCACATATTTGTTTATATCTACATTTCAATTTTGAAGTTGTGTCCTGAGCTCCAATGGCTCAGTAGCTCCACATTGCTTCCTGTTATGATCAGCAATTTGACGCATCATTTGCCATGGGTGATGATTGGGAAGGTTTGCTTCACTGGGATGTTAGAGCTCCATGGGTTGGAAACGCAAAAAACTGTGATGTCCATAATCCTTTAGGTGATATGTAGTGGATGTTGAGAAGAGGATGACAGCTCAGGTGTAACCTCATCACTTGATCATGGTTCAAAATAATTAGGCACTTGGTTATGATGATCAAGTATTCTAAACCCATTAACCCTAAAGTTAAGTTCAGGGCTCATGAACACTGCTATGCATGTAGTAGTGTCTTTTATCTATCAACTTGATTGGAATTTTTTTAAATTTCTAGAGTAAAAAAATGAATAAGCTGTTATATATGTATAATTTCCCAGCATATAAACAAATCACCTACATGACATATTTGATTTCATAAGAAATGAGTCATGAGAATTAATTAAACAAAATATATTATTCCATTTTTTTCTATTTATTCCATTTTTCCCTTTAAATTTAATGCTAAAAAATTTTATTTTGGTAATTTGAGCTTACTGATTATT
>JAPDSC010102631.1:0-40318 GCA_026290005.1 Latrodectus geometricus | reverse complement strand
ATATATATATATATATATATATATATATATATATATATATATATATACTAAACACTTTAAATACTTGTAAAAGCAAAAATTTTTAAATATTCAAATTATTATACATTTATGTGATAAGAATATGGAAATTTTGTACTTTATTAAATAAATTTTTATTAGAAAAATTAAAATGTGTTTACAAATTTTTTGAAAACTTAATTTTGAATACAATTTTTTATTTCATATAGACTATATTTCGGATATAATTTCTCTAAAAATATTATATAAAATAAATGATCAGGACTGCATTAAGTTAATTATTAGATTGCAGAAATTTTTTATTTGCTAAAATTGTGTGCACAAACTTTCTACTCTATGAACAAAACACATGCAACTCTTTTTATTAATGCAACTTTACACGTGTAAAAAACTAAAATTGTAAGTGATTAGGAAAACTGATTTATTTTGTGTAAAAGATGTATGCATCAAATAATCAACGTATATTTTAAATTTTTTTTAAAATTATTTTATGTATTTTGAAGCATAAAAAGAAAATTTATTAATTAAATCAAAAAATAGAAAATTAAATTGCATAAAGTAATTTATTTTAATACTTTTTCTCATTTACACATACCCCTCAGGGAGTTTAATTTCTTTAAATTAACATTGGTGTCACAATCTCAATGATCTGTCCTCTTCTTCTTTCTCTCTCTTGTGGTTGCCTTGTAAAAGGTTGAGGGCTCTCCTTGAGTAGCTATCGCTGCCCTGTTCTATTAGCTTCTCCTGGGGACTAAATTAACTGTGCATTTAGACCCTGCATTTTGCATTTTTATGTGCAATTGGTTTTTTAAATTCGATTTAATTTTTTATCTATTTTAATCTTTTATATAAACTTTTATTGAATTTTTAATACCTTCGATCTTATACATTTGAACAGCCATTTATTACCGAGCTTATTCTAGTTTTAAACATTGTACGATGCAGAAATGTCCAATATTAGAGCTTGCAATAGTAAAACACACAAAAACATAAACTCCTATGCACATAACACATATATTGACCTTGAGTATTTAAATTTTGCATTTCTACTTAGAATTCTATAAATATGTACATTGATTTCTTAATATACATGCATTTAATTCCTAAATATGCATCCGATATTTTATAGCCTTATGGATATTTAATTTAGTTATCTACAATTTTTTAAAACTAGACTAATTGTTTTTATTTGATGTATATTTAAGCTGCTTTTGAATTTTTTTTCTCACAGATTATTAAATTTAAGTAAAAATGATTTTAAAATTAAAAATATATCTTATTTCTTATAATACAATATGGTGAAGTGAGTTCTTAAATTTAATCTCATTTAATATACTGTAAATATGTAAAATGCATGACATTAGAGTTTTGCAAACAAACCTTATCTCTTAAATCTAAATTATTATTTTATGATATATGCTAATTTTGTTTCTTATTATATTTTATTTTGTTTATCGTTTCATATATTGAACATATTTTTATTACAATATGATTTTAAAAAAAAAGATCTATTTATTAATTCCCTTTTCAAATCATATATATTTTTCTTAATTTTGATTTTCCTTTTAGGGAGATGTAGTAGTTCCAGCTAAACAAAAAGAAGTATTTAAGAAATATGAATATCATTTGAGGAACTTTGAATCATCTAAAGCATTAGACGTTGTTCTTAAGGTATGTTATATATAAATATGTTTTTAGATTTAGCTATTCTTTAAATTTGCTTTATAAAAGAAATTTTAAAATCAATAAAAAAATTCTTTATACAAAATGTCAGAAAGAGTTACATAATTTCCTAAAATGAAATTATTAAACTCAAAAAATTCATTTTAATAATTTTGATTATTAAAATTTTTACACTTAAAACTTATACATTTTATTATGTAAATAAATTATTTAGTTTTCACAATTTAATTTCTATTAATATTTTTATTGCTTCTGTTTGTAGATTTTGCAAGAAATATTTATAGATCTAATTTTTTTATGTACTCAATATTATTTTATTAAAATTTAAAGTTATTTTAAAAATTAGTGTTAATGAAAAATTTAATGAAAACAATTGTAAAAGAGAAATGGATTTGTGAATTATTGCTACTTAATTATTTTAAATATAATGTCAAGTTTTTCTTATTAAAAAAATCATACATTTTACAAAAGAAATTAAAAAGCCTTTACAATGTTAATCGCCGAATAGTATGCATTGTCTGTTCCTTTTTATTTATTCTCATTTTTAAACAAGATATTAAAATAATTAATTTTATACTTCATTTTATGGAAATCTATACGATTAAGATAATTATGATTTATAGCTTATTATATATACAAGAATGCCACTTTATATAAGTGTTAAAATGAAGTAGTACTAGACACTCCTCAAATTTTTAAGCATTTTTTTGGATGTTTAAATTTATGCATAAAAATTTTACATGTAAGGTTTTTAATGTTTTATCTATGTACAAAAAATGCTCACTGCACTCACTTTCCTCATTTCTTTGGAAGTGAGTTCAGGTTCATTGTCATTTCCTTGAATTCTTCAATTATTTTATCATAAATTACTACAAAAAATTGCAAGTTTCTTTTATGAAGTTGACATAGTTAGGTACTAGATATTTATATAGTTAAAAAACTTTTCACAAATTCATATACAATAGCACTCCTAATTATTTTTTATAATTATAATCTTGTCAACATAATGTCAATTTCTAATTAGTAATAGAAAAAGCTTTAAAAGCCCTTAAAAGTAGAAATTGAACATTATCATTTATATTAGGGATTTTATTTATATTAATAGCACAAAATTTAAAGTAGTTAATCATTAATATCAATGTTGTCAAATTTTTTTAAATGAACTAAAATTTTCAATATATTTTTTCTTGTAAGCTTATATTAGACAAAACTTTATTACCAGTTATTTCAAAATATTATTCTAAAAACAATTTTTTTTTTTAAAATTAAAACCTATTTTTTATTTAAATAGTTTTTACATGTGTGCTTCATCTTTTCAGAAAGTTATTATTTAAGAAGCTTAAAGTGAATCAAATAAATGAGATGTAATTTATGCATTGAAGACAATTTGATGGATTTGAATTATCTTTAAATATATATTTTGTGAAGATAGTTCAAACATAGTTTCAGAAACCAAGTTCAAATTAATAATCAACTCTAAACTTCATATGAGCAAAGATTTTCTATCAGAAAAAATATATTTATTTTTAACAAACAACACTTCAACATTCTAATGTGAATTTAATAATTTAATGTATACAATTATATGGTGATATCTCTACTAAACATCAATTATAATTATTCTTAAAAAGTTTATTATTTTATTTGAAGAGATCAAAAATTCTTAATGTACATTGATTCCTGAAAATATAGTCTTAACATTATTTCATTATAAAAGTGATAGAATAAGTTTTAATGTCACATTTCATAATATTCCGGTTATATAACGTGCAGAAAATTTGTATTTATTGCTAGCTTTTTAATCTGATCAACTTATCTTTATTCATCTCTAATTTTGTAATAATTTGTATCAAATTTTATAATATTTTTCTTGATAAATAAATTTTAACTAAGAATCACTTTAGACTAAATCTTATATTTTGTCATGGCAGTTATATAAAAATGGATGTATTTTAAAGTAAATTTTCATCTATTTTGAATACATTTAGGATCGCGTGCATGATAAACATCCGGAAATAACAATTAGTGTTTTTAAAGAATTATTAACAAGAGGCTCTTTAAAAGCAGCAATGGCTGGTAGAGAAGGAGATTCCCTTTTGCAGTTATTAAAGTTTGTAACAAAGTAAGAATAAAAGCCTTTTTTATATTTTATGTAAATTCTTTGATAATCTATGTTTCTCTGTGCTCTTTATGTCTTGGAGTCTAATTAAGAAGTCCATCTCATTTCTTTTGCTCCACTCATTGAATATTATGCTGAAAAGATTGATAGCGAAATGTGTAAGAATGTAAAATGATGTGTCTTACTCATCTTGACACTGGCTCCAAATTATAAGGGATAATCGTGATTCAATCTGTTAATCATTTGGCGTAACCCAATGTCCCTCGATAACATTAGGCAAATATGTATATATAATTTTATATTCAACAATTTGAATTATTTTTAGTACAGCAGAGTAAATAATTCAAAAACAAAGTTTTCACTGTGTGTAGGCTCTAATTGAATTGGCCCTCATACAATAGAAGAGCCATTGAGCAACAAAGTATTTTTTTAACATTAATGTTTCCATGAAACTTTAGAGTCAATAATGCTTGTGATTGCAAGGAGGGACATATGGAAATTTTCCAAGTACTCATTTTAATAGATGCTGACAGTTCAACATCCATTGCCCAAGAATAGTTAAAATCAAACAAGAGTGTTTCCATTCTACAGACCATGATCTAACAATTAGGGGATTCATGTAAAAATATCTTATCAATATATATTAGTAAGCATACATTTTTATATTTCAAATAAAAATATTTGAATTGCAGCCCAAGAATCTGCATTCAGGATGCATATTTGTTGTATGTATACATATTTATAAGCATAAAAAATATTGAAATTTATGATAGTGAATCGAATTTGATTAAGTGTAAATAAGATATAAAGGCAAAAAAGAGATGTATGTACAAGTGATTTTAATTGTGGAAAGATAATACAGCAATTTATAATTCTTCATTCACTTGTATTTATGTATACATTGTGAATCGTAAAAGATCCATCTTTTAATGACTAAGACAATTCAAATTCAAGTAGATTCTTGAAAAATCCTGCATTGAGAAACAATTGTCTTCAGATCTGCCTTTAAATCCATTCAGTTACTTAAATCACTAGGGGAGTAGAAGTAAAATTAGCTTATCCGAAATTAGTTCCATGACAGTACGGCAATATGTGGCACAAAAAGCAACCTCAAGAAGGGCTTGAGTACCAATTGCTTTTTGCTTTACATTATATTTATAGTAACATCTAGATGATTGTAAAGTTGTCTGTATATATCCTGTTTTTTTTGTTACATTCTTACTTAAATGGATAATTCACATATTCTTCCAAATTTTTTGCATATTAATCCCCATGTTTGATTATCTTCTCAGATGTGGAAATCAGTAGTATATAGTCCATATTAAATTACAACTCCAGTTCAAAATAGCCCTTATGTGCAAAAATTTATCATAGAACAACAAACTAAACCAACAAACCTTTACATCTTCTAACAAGAAATCTTTACTTTTTCAAATATGATACAGTAGACTGAGTAGATAAGTGTTTCATATACATTAGTTACCAAAAATTAAAAAAAAAAAATTACAAAAATAGCTATAACTTTCCCCAAAATAAGCCAATCTCAAGGAAATTTTAATATGTTGGTAAGTAAAAGGAGCTGGAAAATATGACATTATGCAAAACAGTGCCACTGCTGTCAGAATATATCATTTGTGAGAAGCATAATAATGCATGTCTCAGAGCAAGGCGGCAATTGTCGCTATGTGTCTGAGATAAAAAAATCTGATATACCAAAATCGTAACAGTAATCTCCAGGCATCATTTGACTGAACAATTTCAATGGCAAGCTATTGAGAGACTGAAACCGGACAAATTCAGATAATAATGGCTAGATGGCTGAATATGAGTTCATCTGTGATTCATAGACTTTGGCAACAATTTCTAACCATGTATTCAGGAGGTTCAGCCAAAGATGGTCACACGCTGTTGTCTTTGTGAGTGCTGATCCCCGATATTTGGCATTATGTACACAAAGGAATATAACTGCAACTCCATCTGAAGTCAGATGCTTCTTTGCTATAAGCTCCAGAAGGCTGGTATCCAGATCAACTGTGCATTGAATGTTCAGAAACATGATCTTTATGTGAGGTGACCAGTCATTTGTGCCCTGCTCATGTCACGCCTTAGGCGTGACATGCCCAGGGCACAAATTATAGGCCATAGCGAATTTTTCAATGTGCATGTCAACATGTTCACTGGACGCATGATTAATAGAAGCATTTGTTCTTTTTATTGATGAGTCCAGATTTAAACTCAAAAGCAATAGTAGATAATTCATTTGGAGTAAATGGGGAACATGTTTATAGCCATCAAATATCTGTGAAAGAGATACATACTGATTAGGCAGCATCTGTGTTTGGAGTGATATCTTTTTGGGTGGAACCACAAACCTCCATGTCTTTTCCTGTGGAAATGTTAATGCTTACAGAGATGACATCCTGGATGCTTATGTGCGCCCTTATGCCAGGGTTAATAGGTGATGCTTTTGTGCTACAGAATGATAAAGCAAGACAACACAGGGCTCACATCATAGATGCTTATCTCGAGGAGGAAACAATTTAGGGCATATTGTAGCCAGCTTGATCAGTGGACCTTAACTCAATTGTGCATGTTTGATATGCTTTTGGACAACATATAGCTGTTCTCAATTCCCTCCTATAGCTAATAGGACTACAGCCATGGTTTCAACTGCTTTGGAAGAACAATGGCTCGCACTTACACTCAAAATTTCAAAGTTATTAGCATCTCACACCATTGCATGTGCTGTATTGCTTCTTGGGGGATCATACCCCATATTAAAGGTACTTTTCCTATAATCTTACTCCTTCCATTAGTTTATTCCATACATATGCTAATTTTTATAACACCACAATTGTCTAATGATTTCTTTTTATACTATTTTGTAGCTTCCAATGTGTTGTATTTTGTGTATAATTTTTATTGAATTCCACTCATAACTTTTTGCATTATTGTCATTATTTGTGATTTTCCTTAATTTATGATATTAGTGTATGATATAGTAGATCAACGAATCAGCGGCATGTAGATATGAAAAAATTATTTCTAGACTAAAATTGACTATAGGCATGTGCAACAAACATTCCTTCAACTGGAAATGTCTTTTGAAATTAATATATTTCAGATGACTAGGCTGATTTCTACTATCCTTTTTTTATGTTTATTTATCACAAGACAGACACTCTTTAGTTAAGAAATTTCTTATGCTTTAGATTTATTCCATATTTTTATTAACCTGTAGTTTTATGAAATGTTAAGTCATGATTTCTCTTTTTTTATTCAAACCTGAATAAAATGTAAAAAGAAACTAGGCATGATTTTTGTGCTTTAAACTTTGCTTTGTGTAATGTACAAATCAATAGTAAAATGCATGAGTATTAACAATAGGAATTGTGCCAACTCTAAAAAATTTAATGCTAATATATATATATATATATATATAACTATAGAATAGTATCGAACATTTCTAGACCAAATAGTTACTTTTAAGTTTTTTTCTTTGTCTGTTTTAGAAAAATGAGCTAAATAAAGATAGATGAAATGATGTATGTCACTTTGAGTTCGCTTTGTCCTGTTTATTATAATTTTTGTTTCTTTTTAAAAAAAATAACCTTATGGTCATAATTACTTATTTTTTATTATAAAATAAGCATTTTGAAGTACCTTATATTTTCTAAATCTATTATAGCTTTAAAATATTTTATAATTCTCTAATATCTAAAATATTATACTTTATAAAAATGAATCTTTTAATAAATTTTTTGTTTTTACTCTCATTTAGGTATATTTGTGATGTTAGATTTCAATCATTCTTGACAGATGTAGCCATGATGCTTATAGGTAATCATTTTTATAATTTAAAATATATTATTTACATTATCATTAATTAAAAATCGTTTTATTTCAATGGTATCCTGAATAATTTTTTTACTTTAGCAAAAAGATCATTCAGATTTTTCCTTATGAATTGAATCTCAAATGATCCTATAATGTATATGCACTTTTTGGTTTCATTCTGATTCATTATATTTAGTCAAAATTGAAAGTGAATGATACTTTGGAAATATTAACTAAACATATTTTTCAGAAATCTATGGTCCTAAGATGGGTGATCCAGAAGTTAAATTAATGTTCCAATATCTGCACGATGGAATGGAGAATCAGCTGGAATATTTGAAAAAGATGATGGAAGCTGAAGGAGTTATTGAGGCCATCTTGGCTTGCATCAACAATAACGAAGACATCAAAGAAATGAAACTTCCAAGAGATGTAGCAACAATAAGTGCAGCTTCTGTTTCATGACCCTTCCTGAAGGGTGGGATTTATATTTCTACATTTATGTACATTTTGTATTAAAAATTTGTTATATTATTTTGTGGCATTAGGTTTATTAAAATATCCGTTTATAACATTTAATCTGACTTTTCCTATAATGCAGCCAGTAGTTCAATGTAAATGAGCGACTACCTAACTGGTTAATTTGTGCATTGAATTCTCATCTTATTCATAGATATTTGCAGTAATTCTGAAACTATTTTATTATTGTTCCCAAATTAATCCTTGTATGCAAAAAAGTGACTTATCTAGTTTTTTAACCAGTTTTCATCATATTAAATTCCTAAAAAGTATTTTTCATTTCATTAAAATTTAGCATATATATTTGAAAATATTTATATGAAAAATGGATTGAATAATACATTTTGAATACCCAAGGAAATTTGTAATGCTAATTCAATCAAAGTTTAAATGTATATTTATTGTTACAAATAATTTATTTTATCTTATTAAGATTTTCACAAAATGAAAAATTTTATCACTGGAGAAAAGCATATTCATTTTCAAGATTATAACAGTTACATGACTTTTTACCATCATAATAAAAGTATTAAAAGGCAATCATATAAAAATTTATGTATAAAAAATTATTAAGATTACATTAATTATTGTCAATATGAAACTTAATCCTAATCATTTGACTGCTCCCTGTAACAGAAATGACAATTGCTGTGAACTATGCTAAATGTTTTTTTCCTACATCAAGAGACTATCAACTATCTAAATGCAGCTTCTGCCAATCTAGTTGTCAATTTTTTAAATGGCAGTCTTTCAAACTGGTATATGCCAAAAGGTGAACAAATCAGATGAACAAAGGTTGACCAAACCAATACAGTTAAAATGAGAGGTCATTTTCCTGAAGTTCACAGTAAAAACAAGACAAGGCATTTCCATCAGCCCAGGACAGTCTAACAGCATTTCCTTCCTCTGGCATTGAAAATATGATTCTTTTTTATGATTTCGCTGTAGAATTGCTGAGCTGGTACCTGAATAGTTAGTGGTCTTACCTTGGATTCAACAGTTTGTGGGTTCGAATCCCATCTTGGTCTTTGATATTTATAGTGATTTGGAATTCACTTCAAACTAAGATTCTATAGTTCATTAATATAAATTACATATCTAATTCAAATTGAATCTAACGTAACAAGCAATAATTCGATGAAATGTTTTGAAAATGCTGCATAATTTGACACATTGAAAGAATTGACATTTATGCATAATTCAAATATTTGAATATGAATAGATGTTAATTCTTAAAAAAATAAAATATTCACATTAGCTTTTTATGTGAATTTCAATAAAATTACGAGTTACAAATGTATTGGTTTGATATTTTTTTAAAAAAAAAACACAAATTATTTAATTCAATAAAAAAACATGCAGTTCTAATATTTCATTATTAATAAAATAGAAAATTTTTGTTTACACTGAACAATTAAAGCATGATTTAGTAGTTGTAATATTGGCTGATTTTTTCTTGTGACCAAATTCCAAAAATAATTGTGAAAATTTAACACTCAACAATGTATCATTAATTGAAGGAAATTTCCTCAAATCTGAAATATTTTTCCACATATTTATTTTCAAAGGGAAATAGTTCTAAATTGGAAAAAAAAATTTTAAATCTGTAGTTTCTCCTTGGAAAGTTTTAGTAACACTCATTGATTGATATTTTGTGCTGTATGCAAATAAATATTACAATTTGGTATATTAATTCTCACTTAAAAACTATTTTCTAAGACTTGTAGAAAATATCTATGCATTCTTTAGGAAAAAGACACAAAATATTCGAATATTTAATTAATTTTTTCTGTTATAAAAGTAAATCAAATATAATCATGAAATAAAATTTTTGTTATTTAATATGTAGATTTAAATAGGATTATTATTTATGGTAAAAATGAAAAAATATAAATTAATTCTTATTATCACAAATTATTTGAATACATGTAATGTTCTTTCCAAAGAAATGTATTTTTAATACACTAAAGAAAAATATTTTAAAATAATAGGGTTAAAATGATAAAGTAACTTGTATCTTTTCTTGAAATGTTGTAGGGTTTAAAAACACAAGCTGTGAAAAGAATTTTAGTAATATTATTATTTTATAAAGGCAATAAGAAAGGCTATCAAAATAAAACTTCTTTTACTTTATTATTTTCATCTTCACAAATAGTAATATAAATAGCTCTAAAACTGCTTATTAAATTTTTTTAAAAATAACATTTGGTTGTTTTTGTGTTGGAACTATAGAAATATAAAAGCCAAATTTTAAAAATTCTTTATTAAACATTTTACAACAAATAACAAAAAATAATTTATGCTCATAATTTTAATCCTCCCAAATGGTGCAATTTTGAATATCGGTGGTCCCTTCACTCATTCTCAAAATATATCTGAAAAGATAGAATATAATACATTTAATATTGTAACCATCAATTTTGATGGTGAAAATGAAAACATGCATTCTCATGTCAGTATTGCAAAAGGTACATTACAGATTTGAGATTAAATTCCCAAACTAGACAATTTTGATTTAGTTTTTTTATTTCTTCAGATACTAACTAACATATCATGCCCTTAAAGATAACAAAAATTAAATGCCAAGCATGGTTAGGAGATAAAATTTGAGAAGTTTCAAGTCAGAAAAATAAATTGTCAAAAATAAGAGAAAATAATAAAAACTATTTCAAGATCATGAAAGCCTAGTTAAAAAAAACCGTTAAATTTCTATAAAAAAAAAAAAAAAAAAAAAAAAAAAATTTTTTTTAGAAATGATGTTAAAATTTGATGTTGCTGTCCAAATACTTTTTAGCATTGTTTTAACCTTTAAAAATTATTCATTGAGACAAAATATTACTTTGATGACTTAAATGGCATATCAATAATTACAGAAAAATAATGCCTTCCAAATAAAATATTTTAGCAGAATTTTCAAATTTATTGGCGGCAAAAAATTATCAACACAACACTTTATATGAAAAACTAAAATGTTTCCTGATATGCTGACCTAAAATAATTTTTAGCCAAATGATTATAAATTTAGGATGGGCCAGCTGGTGACTGGACAGAGAAACAGCCCTAAACAGGAGAGGATGGAAAAAATTTGTAGCCTCCTGCATCACTGGGATGTAATGAGCTACAAGGCAAAGCATGGTGATTTCTTGTTAAATAAGTTGCTTCTAGAAACTCAAAATTTTGAGAGAATTTTTGGGTATAAAAATATGGATTTGCAATTAAACTACATGAAGTTATTTGTTTACATTATTAAATTACAATTTGTTTAAAATACTCTTGATTACAATTTCAGAATCAATTCTAAAAATTTGTTTCTTATGAAAATTATTCAAGGTTCATTTTAAATATTTCTTTTTATTTAGGAATGATAATTTTAAACATTAAAGGTAAGAGAATTACATATTCAGTGAAACTATTAACAGTAACTATGAGAAATAGTCCTATTTTCATAATTTTATTAAAAATAATGTATATATGGTGTGAAGCAAACATTTTACTCAGCTATTACTCATATTTTTCATGCTTTTATATTTCATTTTTGCAACTATTAGTCACATACTCTTAATTCCAAAAACCTTGTACATGAAACAAAAATTATGTTTTGATAATCTTATATTTAAAAATGTAATTTTATATGCATTACAAAATCTCAACTTTTATGCGATTCTCCATTCTTTTTTTATATTTACTTTAAATGAAATTTAGAGCTCAACTCAACAGCATACAATAATTCACAATTTATACTATCATTAGTGCTATTCATGGATGGGGGAAAATTGCAGCCTCCGTTAGACCATAGGACCAGAGCGCCTAAAAAGGAGGAGGACTGAAAAAGCATTACAGCATTTAACCAGTTGGCAGCATGTGAGAGATAATGCTGGAGTTTCAATACTCAACAAATTAAATCGACTTTCCGCTTTGCATCATATTCACTTACAGTGGATTCCTTCCCATGTCGATCTTGACAGAAATGAGATTGCGGTTGGCTAGTTTTAATGGCGCTAGGCCTAAGTAAGGACATGCTGCGCAGTGAGATTGCGGACAATTTAGCCAAAGCTGGAGCTGCTGAGGCCTATGTGCTGCTAGCGCTTCTCACCTTTTTGGAGATACACTCAAGGATTAAACACGAGAATAGAACCACTTGGATTGTCCCACCTGAGCACCACTGGTACACTGGGAGGCTCCCTGGCTTCGAGTTTCAATAAACAGGAACAAACTACTCTGACCTGATTCAGAAGTGGCCACCTTAGAGCTTTGAAATTTTCTGAGGGTTCGAAGAAATTTGACGTTTGCTCTTAGTGTTCAACTGAACAGGCTACTCCAGAACATATTCTTGAGTGCATTGGTCTCTCTAGAAGGGATTTGACAGCACACCCACTTGTGGTGCTGAACTTTTTAAGGGTGTGCACACTCATGGACCTGGTCTACCACTGCTGACCACGGGGGCATGCAACAACAACAACACAATTTATACTAAAAATAAAATGAAAAGAAATCTATTTTATGATAACTTTACTGACTAGACTGACCGAAATTAAACAGATATTTCATTTTTACCACCATAAATGTATACAATTTGTATAAATGTATCATTTTTTGCAAAACTGATAAAAAAATTAATTAAAGCCTTTGATCAATTGTTGTTTAATATTTAAACTTTTGTGTCATATTTGTTAAAATGAATATATAATTTTAATAAATATAACTATAGAAACCAAATGCAAATTTAGAATTTGGAGTTTTTGATATTTTACACTAAAATACAATAACATCTCATTTAAAACAATTTTTGATTGAATGAATATCAACCATGACGTACAGTTGTGAAAATATAAGACAAGTAAGGATCATACTAGATAACAAAATGTTTCTTGAAAAATATAATTAATTATTAAGTATTTCTTAATTTAATGTAAAAAGAAATTATGTGTTAAATCTGGAAGAAAAATAATTAAACCTTATTGTTTATTTTATTTATATTTAAAAGTTTAGAAATATCAATCATTGCAAAATATTTGTAACAACCAATTAAATTTTATGAATATTTTAATTTAAAGTTAAAAAAAAAATGCAATTTCATAGGTTTTCTTATTTTTAAATTGTTTATCATATAATATTAACAGCAATCATTTAATAATTAACTTTAATTTAAAGCATCTTCTATGAAATGATGTACTGCTGATCTTAGAAATTCTACTTTTTAAAACTATTTTTTTAGTATATTTCAAGAAAACACAGGCACATTTGCATTCAATAATTACAAATCTTAATTTTTAACGATTAAATAGTCAAAATGGAACTGTACATACCAGAGAAAGTACATTCCTAATTTCCAAACCAACTACTGCTCATAGCAGTCATTTTTTCATAAAAAGAGGCTGTTGATTTCAAAGGGTTAGTTGGAGCATCACAAGCACTTAGGTTAGGACTAGAACTATGAGATTGAATATTCTTTACTTCTGCTTCCTATGAGGCATTTGAACAAGTAAATTACGAAAAAATTCACATAACAATCATTTCCACACATTAGTAATAGCATTACATAGTCAGATATTGACAGGTGTCATATATTCTCTTTGGTGAAATTTCATTAGCTACAAAGTTAAGCTCATTTAATCACATATAAGAAAGTCGCTTTAAAAATCAGTAATATGAAGTATTAAGACTTATAAATAAAAGAATGTGAAAATGAAAAAAAATAAATAAAATAAATGTGAATACATACTTCCTACATACTTCCATATTAAAATCAATAATTGAATAAAAATAAGCACTTATATTTATTATTATAATGCATAAGCATAAGTCACATATGAATATTTATTAACTACAATAATAGAATGCATATTTAAAAATTATCAAAAAAATTATGTTAGAAATTCTACTTTTTATAATAATTGAAACTAATGATAAAAAACAATATAACTTAAAAAGAAAATGTTCATTTCCAAGAAGGAAAAGGATAAGAATTCAAGTAAAAACATGAAATATCAGTTGAAATAAAATACTTATAGTCTTTCATGATGCGAAAACATGATCGCCAAAATATAATGAAGAAAATGATGGGAAAATTAGCACTTAAGAAATTATATGACACTTGTATCAGTTGTAATACCTTATAGTTAGGAGTGGATTATACAACAAGTAAATTTGAGGTGTAACGAATGTACAAGCATTATTAGTTTCAGTTAGGCAAATAATAAAAAGGCATAATTTTCATTGTTTTTTAATAGTGTATAACTCATGAAAAATAAAATTCTAAAGTGTGCTCACAAATAAAATCAGAACTTTAAAAAAAGTGTATAATATTATAAAAGTTTACTATTTGATATTAGTCATTACTACTCAAAATTTAATGAAAAACATTTCTTGTTGCATATCTCCTAAATATCTGACATATGTCAGATCAATTCCAGAAGGTTATTGACCACCAAAATATCTATAATAATAAAGGGATTGCAAAACATTTCTCTGTTGCATTTAGCATATTTTTTATATTATGTGTGGTTTATTGATAAAATATTTCTAGTAATTTTGAAAAATAGATTGAACCTATTTTGACAAAAATGATAACTTAAAATAAAATGAAAACTTTCTGATAAAATTTAACCTAAACGATTATGTTTTTGTTAGTATCAGTCAAGAAGCAAACAATTTATTACAATCAAAACAAATTTTCTGTTGCATGCATTGCATAGCCTTTAAGTATGTAAAATGGAATTCCAATTAACATTAATATAAATGATTTTAATATGGGAATTTAAAAAAAAAGCCATTTTCATACCTTTGGTTGGGTTTGGAAGGGTTCCTGTAGGGAAGAGACGTTTGTTCTTGATGGCAGAGGCAGAAGAGGAAATCTACTTCCCACAGTAGCTGACAACATGACATTGTGCTCCATTTGACTACTTACAGAATATGATTTAAAACTATTTAGGTAACTCACTTGATCAGGAGATGTTATGAGACCAAACAAAGACTGAAATATGAAACATTCATTTAATCATACCTAATTACGTAGCATAGTAAATGCCAAAGTCTTAACTCCATGTAACGATATCAAAAAAAATTATATTTTATGGATTTTTCATACCATTTTTATCAGCAAAATATTAAAACTTATATTACGAAAAGAATGTTTTTTACATTAAAGAAATAAAATATTTATTTATTTTCTTAAACATAATTAATATGATCAAATATTTATAAGATAGTTAAAGATCTGTGCAATTTAATAGGAACATTACTTTCTATTGTTTGCTCATACATTAAAATAAATAATTTCAATTAAATAAGTATGATGATAATTAAACTGTATCAATAGAAGGTAACATTAGCAGAATGAATTACGAAATAATTAACGAAAGTTTTTTATTTAATATTTAAAAATCACATGAGCAATTTTGAATAACTCCAAAAATTTACTTTTATCAGATCACTTTTGCCTAAATAAAGTGAAATTAAAAATCTGAGAAATTAAAAAACTGTTATTTCATTATTTGAAAATTTTTATTACTTAAATTGTTAAGTTTCAGAAGGATTTTATATTACAGTAAAAGTTCATTAATTGGATACATGGAAGATTATATCTAATCTTCTGATATTTTATTAAATATCATGTCAAAAATAATTTTCATTTTATTGTTATTTATTATGTTTACCAGCAAAAACCTTATTTGATAAACCTCAATTTAATAAAATTAAGTTAATAAAACTGGGACAAGATGGGGAAAAAAGCACATAAAGGAGAAATATTCAAACACATAATTAAGGAAATGTGTATATTAATATATACATGTTTGAAATTACTGTTATATATCTTCCAACAAATGTTTAAGATAAGGACATTAGTTGATGTTAAATATTTATTACATTAATAGTTGTAAAATTCCAATTGAAGAAACTGATAATTATGTGAAAACAGTAAGAAGAGTAAAACTCATGATGATGAAAGTGAGAACAAAGAAGAAAATGAATTAAGTTTAAGATAATGATACTCAATAAACTTTTTTTTTAAATTCCAATAGACACAATTAACACAATATGCATAAGCAGATGATCAAGCAAACTTTCCTTAAAAAATAATTGGTGCTCATAAACAAAAATACAAATTTATTTTACCAAAACATGAAAATTGACGAAAAAGTTAAATAGAATAGTTTTGACAAATTAATCACATTTTGTCAAAGAAAATGTCTAAGATTTCATTTGTTAATATCATATTATCAATACATTTTACATGAGGACTTAAACATGTATGTATCCCTATGATGGAAACTAATTTATCTCTAATTTAAAATTACTTCAAACCTTTTTTTTTTTTTTTTTTTTTTTTTTTACATAAATTTTTAAAATCTCAATTAGAAAAAATTAATTTAAAAATAGAGCACAGAAAAACGATATAATTTTTATAGATCGTAACAATTAAATTTGTTACCATCTATCTGTTGTTCATTTAAATGTGAAATACTTTTCTTATAAAATCTTAATATAGCTAATTAAATTTGTATTGATATTTTTCAAAGATACTGATCCCTAAATAATTTTTATTGAGATAAATCAGAATTTTGCAGGCTTATATTAATTATAGAATAATTAATGGCAAATGATAAATGGATTTTGTAAAAAATATCCCATTAAAGTTATTTGTCAATATTATAAGATGTGAGTAAGCAAAAGATATCAAAGTATTTCAAAATCATAAAATTAGAATGGGCAACACACATATTTATCCTTTTAAATTTTTAGAAATAAATGTAATTATTTTGTAATTTGTTGAAAAATTAAAATATTTTTTGTAAAAATTAAAATGATACATAAATATAAATTTATTTATAGTTGAACTATCAACATAATTTTTTTAAATCATCGAATGAATTCATGTTAACAACATATTGCTAATATACTTTTTGCATTATTAATATTTTTTTAATATGACTCATTTCATTATTTTTATTTCATCTTTTATAAATTAATATGATTAATTTTTGAAAAATAAAATATTGTTATCCTAAAAGAAAAAATAAAGCAATGAACTATGTTAATAACATGATTTTGTATCAAGAAACTATTAAGATATTTACAACTTAATTTAAACAGTTACCAGAGATTTCTGGAGTGCTTTCTTCACATTTTGTTGCAAGGGTACAGAAAAGACATCCATGTCAAATGGATCAATATATGAAACAGCAGCATCGATAACTTTTTGTGAAGTACCACTAATATCCTCACAAGTGTTATCTTTGTGCACCATTAGTCCCACAAGAAAATGAACATCAAACAATAACTGCAGTGATTGAATTTGAAGTAACCTAGAATTCAAGTCTGTTACATCTGTACAAACTTTACGCTTGTAGACTTCCAATAATGCTATTAACAGTTGCTTGCTTACAGATAATCTCACTTCACTAAAAGAAAGGAAATATATTTTCTTGCAATCTAATTAAAATTCAAAATAAAATTAGTGTTTACAATATTTGCATTTGATTAATTTCGCTTACTTCTAAGTTTTCAAACTAAATAATATTCACATCGATTTATAAATAAATAAAACCATCTTAATTTAAAATGAATTTAATTCATATCTATTTACAAATAAAATAATTTTTATAATAACATCATTAATGATACATTTATTACAGAAATTTTAAAAATTTCACAACTTAATAAAACAGCAAACTAAAAAAAAACTATAAAAAGCAAAATAAACAAATTAATGATTTAGATAAAAGTGTCAAATCTTTTTAAGTAAATTTATTTCATAAAAATAATAAAATGAAAGTAAATCAACTAAAAATATTGTTGCTGTTTCAGAAATTAATGAGATTTAAAAACTTTTAAGAAACTATAATTAATTTTTGAAAATTTTTTTGAAATTTAAAAATTCCCAGTTGCAAAGCTTTAAAACAATTCTAATAAAATTATATATATATAAAATTTGATATATATATAAATGTATTTAACATCCATAATATAATTATGGACAATAAAACAACATTTTGAAATCAGCGGATTTCATTATTATTATTATTATTTATCTATATAAAAAACACAAGTAGTTGGTAAATTGAATAGAATAACAATTTTCATCTAATATGAGAAAAGGAATCAACTAAAAATATTGCTGCTATTTCAGAAATTAGTGAGAACAAAATATTTAAATGTAATGAATAGGCATTAAATTTTCAAAATTTTTCAGCAATTCCAAAAATTTTCAATCCATTGCAAATCATTACTTTAAAATAGTTCCCCATTAAATTTGATAAATATTATTTTGACATTGATAACATTATTATGTATATTTAAATAACACTTTTCAATCAGTGAGACTTTATTACTATTTCTCATTAAAAAGAATGTAACAAAAATAGTAAGCAAACTGATAAAATATAATAATAAAAAAATATAAGTTTATTATCTAATAAGTGGAAAAGAAATATAATTCGATAGAAATAAATTCTTATTAAAACAACTAATTAAATAACAATTATAATAATTTTAACCATAAAATATTAAATACTCCAATATTTTTTGATAAAAAGGAAACATGATATATGAATAATTTTTATACTATGCAAAAGTAATCAAAAGAAAATAATAGACTATTTGAAATTTCCATTTATAATGCCTTAAAAACTAATCAATAATTATCTATTAAATAATAAAATGGTAATAAATTATTTGATAAGATTATAACAGTTTACAGACACATAAGGAAATTTAAAAAAAAAAAATCACCTGCTTATGGAAAATCCACCTATTATATTCAATTTACAGCAAAATGAAAATAAGGCATTAAAGACATTCGTAGATATCTAAAAAAAATTATAATTATTATAAAATAAACTACGTAATAAAAGAATGAAAAATAATTTAAATTAACAGTGTTTGAAGAATCATAAATTACTTAAAATTTTTTAAACATCACTGTCATAAAAATATATTAAATGCCTTTAAAATCATTATCAACATTATCCAATTGACAAATGAACCATCATCTTTCAAACAAATTTACATTTATTAGGGAAACAAATTAGGAATAATTAATTGATACATTGATTCTAAATGGAAATTTAATGCTAACAAGCCAAGTATATATAAAAACATGACTAAGACTATTATGCAGAATATATATAAATGAACTTACATGCTGTGGTATTCGTAGAACAGATTTAATGGCATTTCCTTGTTCAGATTCCTCCTGAATTTCAACTTTATCCCATTGCTGGAAATGGCAAAATGAAAACATATAAAAACATTATTTCTTAAGATAAAAGTAATGAAAATTAGATTTCAACATATTAAAGTTTAAAAAAAAAAAAAAAAAAAAAAAAAAAAAAAAAAAAAAAAAAATTATTAATGCAGTAAACCAGATTTACCAGAAAAGATGAGTTATACAAAATATACATTAAATAATTAAATTTCCATCTGTTTGAAGTATATATATCGTATTTATTAATTTAAATGTTAATTATTATTAATTATTTATTTATTAATTTTTATTAAAAGTAATATATAATATAATATTGAAAGTATATATATCCTATTTCATTAATTTAAATGCCAAAAATTACTCTTGCGATTTCAATAGAAATTGACAATTTAGAACCACCACAATATAAAAAGTAGTACAATTGCAAAATGCAACAATTTTTCAATGCTTTAGAAAATATTGTTTGATATAAAATAGCTGAAGTTTGAAAAACTGCCACAACTTAAGCTTTTCTTAAAAAATTTAGAAATTTTAAAATGATCTTGAAGAGAAATTTAACAAATTTTTATGAAAATGGCATAGATACATAACAATTGATATTTTAAATTTTTTTAAAATTCATTTGCAGAAACTTCCTTTGATGTCTAAAATTTATTAAGTCTCAAAATTATTTAAAATGATCAACAAGCAAATTCCTAAAAACTTCAACAGATATTATTTAAAATTCCATCTTATTTCTACTAAAAAAACCTGAGGTAGAAAGAATACAATACTTTTAATGATTTCTTCTTAAATATAAATTATTAGATCAAGAACAAGTTAAAAAAAAAAACTTCTATGTCTATGATATGAAATAGATTACTAGGACTATGGTGTAAAAGTGATTTTGGGAATTTATGTATACTTTTTTTGATTAAATGGATATTGTTTAATAACATATAATGCTTTGCTTAAGATTTATGTATAAAATATCAACAAAAAGAAGTGATAACTGTATTTAAAATATAATGAAAACTTACCAAAAGAATTTTCAAAAGTCCTTCAGCTGAATTAGTTACTAATTCAGTTTCAACAGTTGAGATTAAATTATTGATTTGATCTTTGCTCCATAACCTAATAGACATGTCAAATTATTGAGAGGAAATTAATATTAATTCTATAAGAATAAGATTATTCTTTACAAACCTGAAGGCAGATGCACTTGTTCCTAATAATTTACTTTTTAAAGATTTCCATTGTTCATTCTCCTGAAATAAAAACACATTTCTAAAGCCTAAAACTAGTTTTTGTTAATGAAATTTAATTTCCAGAAAATATAAGTTTATAATATTTGTTTAACATTTAAATTAACATTACCTCAAGTCCATATTGTTCTAAAAATATACTTTAAGTTCAAGATTTTATACAAATTTCCAATAACATAATTTTTATACAACAATTTTATTTTACAGTAATTAATTTTAGATGTATACAATTATACACAATTTTAAATGAAATAAAATAAGGAATTAAAATTTAAAAGTTCTCTCTATTAATTCAATAAATCCCAAGAGTAAATAAAAGAAATATTTCTTAATTACAAATAAAATTTACCAACAATACTGTTGGATGAAAAAAGTTTTTATTAAAAGATAAATTTTTTTTCTCTAACTATACAATTATTAACAAACATTATAATATAAAATGTAATTGTTAACATATTAACACTATTATTAACAAATAAATTGACAAATGAAAAAAAAGAAATGTATTCTAATATTATTTAATAGATATTGCTTTCATTAATGAGAAAATTATAATCTCACAAAAACTTTTGCAATACAAATTGCAACACAGTAAAGTTTACTTTTAGAAAAGGAATTCATTCTAGATGAAACCAAACATTATTTTCATACCTAAGTTGAAAAAAAATTTCTAACCAGTATAAAATATCATATTTAGAAAACTTATTAATCTTCTACATCACTTTACTATAGTTTCTATAATTCAAGTAAATTAAAGAATTTACTTGAATTTTAGAAACTTAACATTTGTAGCATAATTTTATAAAATTATTTAAATTGCATTGAATGGAAACATGAAAAAGAACATATTTTTCAAAAGTAAATAATATTATGTTTTTATAAAAGTGTTTTATAAAAATTATCAAATTAATTTTTGAAGTACAATTATTTTTAACTCAACTAAAGTATTAAAAATGAAAACAGTAAACAGTAAGAAAGCTAAATTTTTTATACTAGTGAAATACAAATGTTATTTTTGTCTAAATTTTAAAGTGTATATATTCATATAAAAAATTCTAAATTTAGAATTGCACACTTGCTTACAATAAGTACACTAAATTGCAGTATTATGTAGTATTTATAAATATATATTAAATATCTAATATTAAAAAATAATATAAAAATATCAAAATATTTAACTACACACATAATTAATGTCTACATTTTGTGTGAAATTATCATTTTTTTTTTCTGATTTTTATTTAGGTTAAATACAAAAATATTTTTCTTACATAATTTATATGAATGAAATATTTATTTCAATTTTAAATGTACCATAATTATTTGTAGAAAATATAAACTAAGACTACATCACTTTACTATAATTAGTAAGAACATTTACTTTTATTGCTACTGAAGATAATGATAGCTTTGATCCTTGTTGCTTCCCTCGAAAATAATTCTCATTCAGCTTTTCATACATTAAAGCACTGTTAATATGAGGGCATAAATTTGCTACCCCATTGCAAACGTGACCCAAAAATACTATCCTGAAATTAAAAACGCTAATTGTACAAAAATTAAGTAGGAAAATATAACTATTAATAACAATTAAAATTTTACCTATTACTCTTTTCAGCAGTATCATTTTCAGAATCAAAATATGAAAGTGTAGTTTCAATGAAATTTGACAAACTGAAATACACAATGAAGGAAATGTTACATAAAATTTAACATTATTTTATTATTTTAAAACTTTGTGCATTCTAACATCTATATCTCAATTTAAAAGAATATTTTTTATATATTTTTCAGAAATTGATAAACAAGGTAAGCAGGATTCATATTTAAATGGTAAAGTGTACCCAATTTCTGGGAGTTTGAGAAGAAATTTCAATGTCAAATTTTCATTCACTAAAAATTGATTGTCTGATAACCAAGCAGTCATCACTATATTTAATTTTTTTTTATAAAATTTTAACAAAGAATTGAAAATAATTTTAATAAATTATATTAAACTTATTATTTGCTTAAAAATCTTTTAATGCATAATTAATCTCTTTTAAAGGTAACTTTAATGCACTGAATTCAAAGAATACTTTTGACCAGCGCATAAAAAATTTTGATTACTGAAAAAACGATTTTTAAATACTTTGCTTTAAAATAAAATAATATTGTTTTTGCTAGTGAAGGTCTAATAAGACCATTTTCATATCTCATTTATTTTTTTTATTAATATTAAATAAGTATATGAATGGTTAAAAAATAATTTAATATAATTATATTCACAACTGGATATGCTAATGTTTAATTTAAATTGAGTTTAATAAAATGAAATAAAAATTTCAGAAATTGTTAAGTTAATTTTCATTTATATCTTTCATACAAAGTGACATTGATTATTGACTTTATGGCACAATTGTTTAATCTTTAACTAATTACAAAATTTGAAGTCCTATTTTCATTTACTTATTTTCTTTCTCTTTGTAAAAAAAAGCTTTCTTTTAATAATAAATCTGTCAAATAAGAAAAAAAAATTAATACATTCATTAATCCATAACTTTATTCCTAAATCAATGTTTTTATACTTTATTTTTAAATTCAAATATTTTTAAAATTAAAGCGTGAAAAAAATTATTAACGAAAAAAATGTAATTTATAATTATTCATATAGTTTAAATATAAATTTTCTGTTGATTTCAATCTCAAATTTTGTTCTTCATTTTTATCTCACATTTACTTATTTTAGTAAAAAGATATTAAAATTCTTTATTTTAATTAGTATTAAAATTCTTTATTTAAAAAAATATTAAAATTTTTATATTATACAATTCTAATTCCTCTAACATCAACTAATTTGTTCCAATTATTTTTAAATTATGAGTATTGCAATAATTTTTTTAGATTACTTGCTTTATGTATTATTACTAAATGCAAAGATAGTTTTAATAAACAATCACATTATCTTTTAAATATAGAAAATGATTTTGATAATCCTTCTGCATCTTTTAGACTATCTAAAAGATGTGTGTCTGCAGATAAGTTTTGAAACCTCATTAAAGAATTATTGTACTCACTCAATAAAATGTTTTTCCATGGCTTGTGAAAGATAATTAGAAATCACTTCACTTTGATTTGTTTCTGTCATAAACTTCTGATAAACAAGCTCTTTTTCTATGTCCAAATTGCCATTATCGAACTGATTTTGCAGACAACAAAAGTAAGAAATATCTTCCAAAGCATCTTGTATTCGTTGATCTAAGTCTTTGCAAATACTAAGTAGTAAATTTTAATAAACATAGTACAAAATATAACATAGTTTTATAATATGAGCATATAAATTAATTTTATACATACTTTAAAAATCAATGAAGTATTATAAAGTAACATAAAATTTTTAATACTTTAAGCATTACTTTAATTGAAGAACTATAAATACCATTTTTTAATATTTTTTTCCCACAAAATGTTATTTATAGATAAAAAATGAAGCAATTAAATTAGTCTAATAACAACTATGTATATATAGAAACATTAAATTATAATTTCCACAATAATTAAGAAATTAATTTTTTCTTTAAGTTGTTAATTACTATTTAAGCTCATAACTATCACCTATGATAATGGGAAAAACAAAAGAAATCCATTATAATTTTGATCGTGTGTGTGTGTGTGTGAATTTCTATTTTCACCTTAAACATACATTTTAAGGAACTAATTAAGAAGTAAGAGAAAACACATTTAAGATGAATACAAATTTATGAACAACAAAACTAATTTAAAAAATATTCTTTCAATGTAAATAAAACTTTCACACTTTTTTAAATCAAAGTTTGTGTGGAGATAAAAGAATTCGTCTTGGGAGTAATCACATCATAAATCAAAGAACGAAATATTTTTTTTAAAATTTACATGAAATTATCATCAATTAGGAGAATCAGAGTGTGTAAGATTTATATAGCATGCTTGTAAAACTTGTGAACATATATGTTAAATACTGTAAAAAAGTACAGCTTATAAAACATTTTTTAAAATATGATTAGAATTTTTTATATAAATATAATAAATTATTATGAAAGCAGAAGAAAACAAAAATTAAGACATTAAATAAAATTGTGATGCAATTTACCAATTTCTGTAATTTTGATAATTTTTATACTAGACATATATTTTGTTCAATTTATTAATTAATATATATTCACTATTTGTGGATAATAACTTTTCCAACCGATATTTCTGACTTAGAATGGATTCCGAACCATTACAACATTAATGCTTGAGAAGGAAGTTGAACTCACAAATAATTAAACTGAATGCTAACTATTAGATATCAGCAAATTAAACTAAAAATAAAGAAACAGAATATTTAATACCTTTGAATCTTTGTTGTGAATCCCATAGCTTTCATACTCAATTCACCACTATTCCAAAAGTTTCTATGGTGTCGAGGATGCCATGCTATATTATTTACTACATCATTTGGTGATTCTGACCATACATACAGGGAAATATTTCGTTCTGGTTTTAGTTTAGGACTAAACAATAAAAATTGAGGACAATAAAAATATAGTTCATTAGACTAAAATAAAGAAAAAACAGCACACAGAAACACTTGAAAACTTAAATATTTATTCTTACATTAAACTGTGCACAATATATTTTTCAATCAATAATTCAAAAATAATTTCAAAGTATTTATTCATTTTAGTTCAGCAAATTTACTAGTTTGTTCAACACTTTCAAAGATTGAACATGCAATTTAGATTTCTTGATTTCATTACATCTGGTTTTTATTATATTAAAGATAGTAACATAGTTAGTACTTACATAATTGAGAAATAATTTTACATGTATATAATGTATGTGTTATTTTACAGGTAAGGAGTTCTTAACTAGGGGTGCATAAATACCTATATGTGAGGGAAAAGGATTTCTAAGCATATTAGATGAAAAATTTCAAAATGAATTAATTCAGTTCAAATAAAACTAAATAACGATGCAAACCCCCTCAAAGTTGGTAGCTACAAAAAGCACAAACAGAAAAGAAAAACGCATAAAGAAGATAATTATCTTGCAGTAGAAAGAGAGTTATTAAGATGATTATTAAAAAACAAGCGTATACTTCTATTTTTGTTCTGTTTTCTAACATGAATTTTTTTTTTTTTTTAATGAATAGAATGGGTTATAATATCAATTTTTAGGGGGTATTACATTTCAATGAATACACACATTGTAATGTACATTGTAATATACACATTGTAATGTAGTACCCAAAAAAATTATGATTATTTTTTTCAATACTTAGAAAAGTCTCTTCAGTTATTAGAAAGTGACAGTTTTATGTTCAGTTAAAAATTAAATATAAGAAACAATATATTATTACTAATTTTCATAATTAAAGCACATTTTAAAATATAAATTCAATAATAAATACTATTAGAAATCTTATAACATAAAAATTTTCTTCTTTTAAATAAAAGTGTACAAATACATGGAAATTTTGTAATTGTCTTTGTTAAAAACATTATTATATTGGAAATTTATATTAATAACTGATTTCGGTAAATATGTTGTGATGCAATGTGGATCAAAAGTGTAACATATAGTTAGATTTCAATGATGCTATCATTTGAAAGGATTAAAAACCTTTGATTAGAAAGTTTAAAAAAAAAATCATTTTATTTGGGCTACTTTGTTTACTGTTTAAAAGATTAAATATTTATTTAAATATTATTTCACTTTAAGTAATAGGATAGGAAAATCATTATCAATAACAGGACAAACAGAATTATGGAATGTTCTCAACTATATAATAATGATAAAATATCTATTACTTTAAAATTACTTTTATGATTTATTATATAATCTTTGTTACTGAAGATATTCCTGCCAATATTTTTTCATGAAAAAAAAATCCAAAATATTTTAATTTTAAAAATTCTAATTATTTCATTCAAAAAAATACAGAATTATTTTGAGCTTTATCACTTTAAGTGAGTGCTTAGAACAAAGAATAATTTAATCATAATTTCAGTAAAATATTAAAATATCCCTCAATGGGAATTTTTAAAAATATTTCTATTGTATTAATTCACAACATTTATCCTTATATCACAAAATAAAGCTGCATGATTTTTTTAATGAATATGATAAAAGAAATTATTTTAATTCAAAGAATTAAAATTAAAAATATAAAGAGAAAACTTTTTTAGTTTTCATTTGTTGGAAAAGCTATTGAGAATTTGAGTAAATATCACAGATTTAGCACTTTATTTTTTTCTTCCTTTATTGCAATTTAAAATTAAAAGAAGCCAATGACCTACTTCTATTTTATGTACAATTAGTGTATTGGTTCCTCCAATTAAAAATTTTCATGGTTTAAAGACTTATTTCTATGTATTCAATTGTAACAAGTTAAATAAAATATTTTACATTGTTTTAATAACATAAAATAGATTCAATGATACTCATTATCATCATGCATCCAAGGCACAGATTCGATCCTTGGGATGGTAAAGGTCAACTAAGACTTTCATCCCTACAGTGGGTTGATAAAACTGAGTACTTAGCATGCTTGAATACTTAACACTGGGGTTTCCCATTAGAATGAACACCTAAATGAGACACATGCTTTGCACCTCAGAGTACTCAGTCAAAAAAACAGATATAGACGCTATAGGCCTTGGCCCCACAAGAGCTGTCGTACCACTGAGTTTAGACATTCATAATTCTATCACTTTTCATAACGTTTGCTGAATAAATTTATTGATTATACTGATGGCATAGTTTCATAATACTAGATTATTTGAACAGAAATACTTTAGATTTTAAGCAAAAAATATTAAAATAAAAACAAATTATATAAATATAAAAAAAAGTTTTCAAAAACTAACATTTTTGAAAACTTTTTTACATGTTTACATAAAAAAAAAATCTATTTTTCCAGAAAACTTTGCAATTATGAAAACATATGTATTAATTGCTTCTTTAATATATACTTATGTTTGTATTCCATGAAATAAAATTTGTTCACATAGCAAATATCACGAAAAGTCACTATATCTTATTTAAAAGATTCTGGACCTATATGAAATCCAAGATTTGTACCTTTAATATCTTATACTAAACTTACTGGAATCGCAGAAAACATTTAGAAACACTGGCAGAAATTCTTTTAATGAAAGGAGTATTGAAAAAAATATTTTATTTTATGAGTTTTACCAAGACAGGCAAACTTATTTGGAGAGGTATTTTTTATTTCAATTAAAATTGTCCTAATCAAAAAGAAACAATTGATTGGAAATAAATTTTAATTAAACTAGACAATTATAAAACATTAAAATAAAATTACATACTTTAAATCTAATAAAAATAATGATCAACTAGGGCACTTCCCATATAATAGATTGAAATTCAACTAAAACACATAATTTCATAAAACAAATATACAAGTGTTTATCGTTAAAATAACATGAATAATTTATAAGTTCTTACTTTGCAGATTCATGGCCTATTTTATACAATGTTTCTTCAATATCTTTTTGGCAATATTCACTAGCAGTTTTTACCCGTTCGTTGATGATTTCCTAAGAAAAGAACTTGCAAAATGTATCGAATACCTTTTCCTATTGTAACTTTAAAATATATCAGAAAAAAATTATATAACTTAAGAAATCTCATAATGTATTAATTTTAATATTTAAATTTATTATTTGTTACCTTCATTAGTAATGAATGGATATAATAACAGAATTTATGAATAAGAATACATGTGAGAAAGAAATCACACTCTTCATATATTTGACAATGTCTCTATTTTCAATTTACTTATTTTTTATGATGTTTAATGTTGCATTGAATCATTCAGTTATAAATATATAAGCAAATGTAATGTTACAATATTATTTAAATATCTATTTTTAATATATCATTTCTTTGGGTTTTAAATTTATGTCACTTATTTGTGCAAAAATAAACAAAACTATGTTAATAATATACTTCTTGTGTTTGTATCACTTAAGTGAAACTAATTTAGTAAATACTACAGTTTACCTGAATAAAATTCTAAAATCAGCATGATTTGTATAATGCATGATACCTTATAGATAATGGGACTTTTGTTCACAGGACTTATTTTTAATTTCTAAAAAAATATTTTTTTATTATAAATATTTACAAGATTGCTGTTAAAAGACAAATTTTCTTATTAATATTTTGACTATGATTAGGATGCTTACTTGATTATGATTAGCATCAAATAAATCTAGTAAAAGTAAGTAGTTTATTTTATGAAAATGTATATACAACTTATATTTTCATAAAATAAAGTACTTTACATTAAATTTTAAATTGATGGTAACCCATTCAATGAATTTCGACATATTTACATGATAAATATATGAATAATGTAGGGTTAATTAATTTATATAAAATATCATGTAAATTTCTATTTTTAGAATTGTGTATAAAAATATAAATTCTATTTATATTATGGGAGCTATATTAAGTATTATCACATGCACCAAAAAATTTGCATTATATCATTAAAGTATTAAGATGAATGAAGCACGCATACATGTTTAATTATTGTATTCCCATATACTAGCAACAGAATCAACAATAATTTCTTATTAAGAAATAAAATTTACAACTTACTTCAATTCTTTGCATAAAACACTCTTTCAGAAAAAAATCCCATAGTGAAAATGATTGTTGTAATAAATTATTGCATATAATATCCCAATTCTTGATCTAGAAATAAGGAAAAGGATGTGATAAAAGATATGATAAGAAATTTAGTGAACACACACACAAATACAAAGTGTATGTGTGCGTGTGTTAAAAGGAAATACAATTGCAATTTTTATTCAAATTTTTTAAAACTGATAAAATATTCCAGTTGAAAAATTCCTTAAAATTGTTAATTGAAAAGGTTCATTTATTAAAAAGATGGGTTTTCAACACAATATCAAAATTGATATTATACATAAAAAAGTTTCTTAAAGAGATAAATGATTTTTCTAAAAATAACAACTTAATTTGACTTATAATGAATTTTAGTTATAATTCAAGCTTATTTATATAATCACAAATTTATAAGATGTTATTTTGAAAACATTTTTTAAAATTGATTGTAATTTGCAATATCAATTAAGCATGCTTTGTTCTAATACATGATACAGCAGCATTAGAAACTTAATTGTACAAATTACAACCTAAACTAAATACTATACTGATTACTTTTTTTTGATAATATTTAATGTTTGATAAACTGAATAATTTTTCAATTGATGTGAATTTCCTAAAATTTTAATGGGAACTTGGAATAGTAACAATTCAGCCAAATTGACATATAAATTAAATTTTTTAAATTATTACTTTTAAATAAATAAACAAAATGATACTAAATGTAACTCTAGAATAATTAAACATTAAATTTAGTGGAAGTGTGTTTTTTGGAATTAGAAAAAAAAACCATCTTTTTTTAATTTGCTTGGTTTTAATTTGAAAGATTTCCCTAACTGGAAGATACTATACTATATATTGTAACTTACCTATAAAATAATTTATCCTTCAATATTTGGGCAACAGCTTTTTAATTAGTATTTTTATTGTTTGTTTTGCTTTCAAGAAACTAACAGTAAGCAAATTAATTTTCAAATTCATTTCTTTTTCTTTTTTTAATTGTTTAATTATCAAGCTAACTCTTTCTTTCATTTTTACTTATTAATAATCTAGCAGCAAATTTGTTTAAAAAATTTTCATCACAAACAACTATATTTCACATGTGTAACTTTCACTTTTAAATTTCAAATTTTAATTAATTTTTATTTCATTTTATATTTTTTTTTATTATTATTTTATTTTATTTATTTTTTTTATTTATTTTTTTATTTTTTATTTATTTATTTATTATTTTTTTTTTTGAGATGTTGGGAACAGTTTATTTGTAAATCGTTTATTCTTTAGAATCAACATGCAAATGAATTTCAAACATCTTCTTCTTATTCCTTATTTACATCATTAATAAGAGACAAATCTTATTTCTTTCATTCCTCAACTGTTTGTTCTCTTTCTTCACAATTCTTCTTTTTTTTAAATTTTCAGTTTTACTTTGGTATTAATTCATTTCAATTGTTTTTGAAAGTTTCATCCTGTTTTTATTAAAAATATTTTTCAAATTTATTAAAAATCTTTTCTATTTGATCTATTTCAAATTAGTTTATTAATTTTCAAAAAATCTTTAAAAATTAACATCTTTAATTAGATTTTTTATTAATATATAACTAATATATTTTTAAAAATACATAAACAATAACATATAAAAAATATATTTTAACTAATATATATATATATATATATATATATATATATGCATAAAATAATTTTTCTTAATGGTACTGATAATTTCAAGCTTACCTCATGCAAATTTTCAAACAAAGATTCTCGTATAAGTGATAAATTTTTAATGGAATTAACAAAGTGCAATAAATTCTTTAATTCAGGCTGAAGATTAGTTTTGATGCTGAAAAGATATATGACAAATGTATAAAAAATACCAAAAATAAAAAATACCAAAAAACAACAATACAAAAATGTTAGACAAGTTGCTTGATTCAGCTTTTTAAAAAAAGCCAAGATATGATTTCTGAGCTATCAAAATTAAGCTACTTAAATTTTCATTGGCCTTGATAAATTTGCTTAGTACTGTCATCATAAATGTTTCACAAGCATGATGTATAATTTAGCTTTTATGAGAAGAAAATAATGAAATATAGGGAAAACATACATTACAAGACAAAAATTCCAGCTTGTGAACTTTTACATGTAATTAAATCATTCACTGTTTAGTTAAATAGAAAGAGAAAAGCGGGTAAATTAATTATATAATGTATTAAAAAATCAAATAAAAATGTTGATAACTTTTTTAGTGTTTTAATTTCCGTTAAACTAAAACAAGAACTAAAATTTAAACTTGAAACATTAATTAACTTTTTGAAAACATTATTGATGATAAAATATCATATTTTGAATATTTTCATATTTTAAATACTTTTTAAAAGAAACTTACTTTCCGAAACTTAAATTTTAAAATTTAATTCTTCAGAAAAAAAAATTCATAACAATCTAAGTATAAAAATTACATTACTACTAAGTTCCCTTAATTTAAGAAAACTTAAATTAAGTGAACTTTCAATACACAAGAATATAAAAGAAAAGATAAATTACTAACTCTTCAAGCCATTCTTTGCACTTTAATTGGATGAAATCTGAAGAACATGGAGTAGGAGGTGAATTCAACACAGGCCGAAAATCTACAAACAAATCAATTGCATAAATTACAGTAAAAATAATATACAGTAAAAGTACTATTTATATTATATCTGATAATACATTCTATCTGATAATAATGATGGGAAAAATGTAAAAGTGAGGGAAAACGTTTTTACTGTATTTGAAACATCTTTTGACATGAAAATATGATAAATTACAGGCTAACCAGAGACACTATTTCATTTTATTTAATTAAGCATATATAACATTTTAATATATATCATTTAAATTTTCTAATATGTAGCATTTAAACTACATTTCAGACGAAAGAAACAAAATTATCAAATGCCACCTTATTGTAGTCTGAAAAATAATTTAGACTAAGATAGAGATAGTTCTTTTCAAAGTAGCATTAGGTTGCATATTTTTTAGTAAAAACATAAAAGGATTTATTGTATATGAAGTGCAATGTTTTGTTCAATTTACAGTGACTTTTTAATACATTGGTAATTAATTTTGAAAAAATATTAATCAGTTAAGTATCGCATTTGAATATCATTATATCAAAAGTATATAAGTTATGGGTAAAACTATACTTTAGAGTGCTCCTTGGCGAACTTGGGGATCTTTTGGCCCCATTCCCGTTAGTGCCAATTACAGTGCTAACAGGTATGGATGAACATTCAAAAATAACACAACGTCTGTTGGATTTTCAAAATTCTAAAAACGATAAACCAATCGGAGCCTCGACTGGATCTAAGCCAATCAGAACACGATTCGGTTTTGCCCAGTTTGGCAATCAATCGTGATCACAACTGGGCGAGAATCAAAGGGGCACCCTAAAGTATAGTTTAATCAAGATATGGAATATGTCAGCAGTAAATCTTTTGTAACATCCAAAGAGCATTACTTTCTTTAAGGATTTTTCATTTATAATGAGCTATAACTGCATATTATAACCTAAACTCACATTGATATACATATAGAAAACAAAACTACAGCAACCAACTTGAGTTGTTTAATAATATAACAAGAAAGAATATGGGTTTATATATATTACTAAAGTATAGCATTAAGATAAACAGCAAATACTTTGATACAATTTAAAGAATAACTCAAGGGCCACAGTAAGGTTTTCAGTTCTATGAGAACTCATTGTAGGTTACCCTATAATGAGATCTCATAAGACTTTCTTAATCAGTGAACTAAATGCCTTAATTTCAAGGTAAAAAATAATTTGGAAAAATTCCACCTTTATAAAGAATGAAAATGAAACACCAGTAGTCTAAAATTATTTAATCCAAAAAATTAATCTTACTAACAAGCCATAATGAATTTTTTAATTAATCATGAAGAAATTACATCTAAGCCTAGATTTTATTTATACTTTTATTTCGTTTATATGTACCATTAGTCCCTCTTCGAAAAATGTCTGTTATTATAAGTCAAAAAGTCATTCTTTTCTGGTAAATTCTTATTAAATTTCGAATATTAAATAATTTGCATATTTATTTGTACATCAAAATCTATATTTAGATTCACTGAGTTTTTCTAAAATTTTAAAAGTATAATTATAATCATAAACCAAATGAACTGTCATAAATGTGAGGTATTGTATCATACATTTCAATTAATTTTTTTTTTGTCTCCTTTTAAAGTAACTTCGTAATTAAAAAACTTTCTTTCATATCATTTTAATAAATTAGGTAGAGCAGAAACAGTAGGATAGTTTTAAAGCTTTAATATTGGATACATAATTATAATTAAATACAACATTACA
This sequence comes from Latrodectus geometricus, assembly GCA_026290005.1. Classification (NCBI taxonomy): domain Eukaryota; kingdom Metazoa; phylum Arthropoda; class Arachnida; order Araneae; family Theridiidae; genus Latrodectus; species Latrodectus geometricus. Next base: position 6,659 of record JAPDSC010102631.1, on the reverse strand, counting down.
AAATAAATAAATAAGAACAATTTAATTTCTGAATCATTTTTGAAGACAACATCATTCATAAATATAACAACATCATTACCCAAAAGACCCATATCTACACATTGTATGATGTGTCTTTGAAACTGCAAGAGTTTCTGCAATGAAATATTTTAGGAGATGCAATTTTCTTGTCCTTCATATAATACAAAGTCATCCTCTAAATGGTATCAGAGAATGAGCTTGAAGTAAATAATTTAAATCAGCAAATACTCATAATGTTGCTGAAAAAAGTTGGTCAATTTATCACTTTTTGAACACAAAGGTGAACTCAACCTGAATCATAGGTCAAAGTCAATTCTGAATCACTAAACATGCATAAGTGGAAATAAACTAAAAAAATTGTTTAATTGAAGGCAAGTTTTTTTAAATTAATTGCAAAATTTATTTTTACATTATAATAAATTTTTGCAATAATAATATACACCTAAGTCTGTTTTTACACGGTCTTTTTGTACACGGTTTTGATATAACACGGTTTGAAAATTGAATATTTTTAATTTTTTTACACGATTTTATTCCATTTAGCACGATTTGAAATTTTATGTACTTAAATTTTTTTTGTCAAATTTAATTTTTGCGAAGTATGTTCATATCACAAAAAAGTATTTATGAAAGAAAAAAAGTCTGAAACCATCGATAGTATCGATAGTTTGCGAACACTAGCTTAAAGATTTAAGTGAATTCCCCTTTAGCGCGTACAAACAAGTAGGGGAATTCCCTTTATGTGCATACAATAAAATTTACTGGTCAGAGCAATTGAAACGTGTTAATATTTTGTGAACTGTCAATGCAATAAGACGTGTTTGGTAAAGAAATTTTTTGCAGGCAAATTTGATTTTCCATTAAATTTAATTTTAACGCATTAAGATAAAAGGTAAGCCAAAAAATATTTTGTATTTATTCAGTTATTTACGAATAACTGATGACGACAGCAATTAAATTTATGTTGTTGTATTTATGATTATCACTTATTCTATTTTATTTTATTTTTTACCTTAAAAATTGAATAACCTATTCTTTTCGTTCACAACATTGTTTTTTAGTTCCTGAACTTGCCATACATTTAATTTATATTACTTTTAAGATTAGAGTGCATATCTTTTTTATCATTAATTACTATGCTTGTGAAAATAAGCATTATATATTTGATTTAATAAAATAAACATGAATTTTTGTTCTTAAAAATTCTTGTTTTTCACTAATTTTAATAGGTTTTAGAGATTAGGAACAAATCACCCATTTTTGTATAAGATCAATGTCTTTTTTTACACGGCTTCTTCTGGAACCAATCTACCGTGTAAAAACAGACTTAGGTGTAAAACTAAACAACTATCTTCACTCATTTCAAGTATTTTTAATTAGTATTTCTTTAGCAATTAAAATATTGATTAATTTAACTTTAAATTACTTAAATTCTTTCTTTGATTCATACTAAATTATTAGAGATTAAAAAATAATTACATAAAAAAGACAAAATTTTTATTAAAAAATATATATATGTATAACAAATGACTATCTTAATTATTTATGCCACAGTTATAAAAAATAATCAATGTTTTATTGTTCATATACAAAAAGACCTTTCTTAGTAAACAATTTTAATTAATAATTTTGTACCAAAAAATTTAAAAAACAATTAGAAGTTTTTGTAATAGATTAGTCTAATGTCAAAATACAACTGTAAAAGGAATAATTTGTGATTTCCCTTTATGGGTAAGAAGAAAATTTTAAGGATACGTGTAAGCTACTTTATCTTTAAGGAATACAGCAAAGAAGTTCAAGAAAATTTAAAAACAATTATTAGGCGATTTTAAGAATATAGATTTAAAGAAATATACCTGTTATTGCATTTGGTAAAAATTTAAAAATATCACTAGATTTTAAATCTAATAAAGACACTGGACCTAAAAGTGAAATAAATCACATTAATAAAATTGGTAGCAATATAAATCAGTAGTAAAACATATTTATCAATAGTAAAAACATATTTATAGTTTAAAAATCTAATCAAAAGTTTAAAAAAAATACCTTGATATTATAGTAAAATAAATATGCTTCATAATTACTAGCTAACAACACTGAATATAGCTAGATATTAAATATAGTAAACTATTAGTATTATGTTAAGCAACTAAATAAATTATAAAATTAAATTAGCAAATATTTTTAATAATATAACTTAGATTTGTTACAAAATTAAGTCAAAATTTATTTTAAAAAAAGTAAACAGTTTGCTATAAGTATAGAAAATATTAGATGAAAATTCTACTAATGCAATAAATTTATAAAGTATAAAAAATACAAAGTAACTTATATTTAAATTAGGACAGAATTCAAAGTAATAGTAAAAGATTTAATGTTAAAATAAATTTAAAGTAGTTCTAAAATTGTAACTTTTGAATTTTTAACAAAACGAAAATAGCATTATAAAAATTCTCTAAAAGTTAATGCATAATGAATTAAAAGATAATAAGAGTAATGAAAAAGGTTTCAAACATATGTTTGGAACAACCTTGTTTCTGATCTAGTGTTATTTTTCAGTAAGGAGTTCCATAGAAAAAGTAAATATTTAATTTTCATTTTAAACTAAATAGATACATAAGGCAATAACATATTAAGAATATCAATTTTTGATCTAAAAAGCAAAATTTCATTTGATTGACTCCAATCATTAAGCTTAGATTGTTGTCAGGAAGATACAGTATAGATATATTTAGTTTTTCTCCATTTGCATTCATATGTCACTTAACAATATATTTATGGAATATTAATAATGGAGATACTTGAAATACATTTATTTTTTAATTTATATTCATTTAAATATATCAAAATAAAATTTATGTATTTATGTTGAATTCATTTCTAATACCTTACTTAAATTTTTATTTGATAATTAAACTATTAAAAAGTTTGAGTATAAAAGTTGTTTTATATTGCCCAATATATTTTCAGGCTTAACGATATAATGAATATTTTCTTAATAATAATAATCCAATGATAAAATAATAAATACCATTTTAAAGTACAAAGAATTCTTCATAAAATAGTTTTTAATATTTAAATACTGATATTATATAATTAATCCATCCACACTTTGAATTTTCAATTATATGTGAACAGAATTATCATACATTAGAAAAATTAAATTCATTCTTAAAAAAAAAAAAAAGAAAAAAGTCCCAAATAAACACAAAACATGAATTTTTAAAGCCATTATTCATTGAATTCATTAGCAGAATTCTTTATATCTACTCAAATACTTATTGTTAAATTTATATATCAAAAAGGTGGACTTAAATCAAAACAACTTTCACAAATGTTTTTTGCAAAATTATTAGAAAAAAGTAATTATATAGCTTACAAATATATGAACATAACTAGTTATTTCATAGCTGAGAATGTATATAAAATTTATTCAAATGTCAATTAAACAAGTGCTTATCATTTCTCCTTTCAAAGCATGTAAATATTTCATATATAATAAACACTCATGTCACAATTATAGAAATTTTTTTCTTTAAGATAATCCAATAGTTCATGTGTATCAATCCAGTTGTTAGGATTGACCATCAAGAATTTAAGAACTCATTAAATTAAATCAGAAAACTTCAAAACAAAATGATAAAATTGATGTTAATGCAAAGTAAAGTAAAAAATAAAAACATTTTTCTTATTGTTTCCTATATTCCCCTTAAGTTTAAAAATTAATCATAAAATTATTTTTACAACATGCAAACTAATAAAATTAAAATTTGAAAAATTAATTTTATTTATTATTGTCTAATTACCCTCAAACACAAAATAAAAGGCATTTACAACATCATGTGATCTTATGCTAAGTCATTTTTGTACAATAAATGAAACTAGTTTACCTGAGTCTTTGGTACTAATCAGTTTCAATAAAGACTTATAAAGTAAATTCCTTTCATCACCTAAAACAAAAAAAATATTTGAACCTTATTCAAAAATAGTGCCACATATAAAATGTACTCTATTTAAAATTATAGATTTTACATGATAATAAACAAATATTAAAAATTATAATAACACAACTCAAATTAAGCAATTTGTTTAAAGACAAAAATATATATTTCACAATTAAAACAAACTACTGGTGTCAAATGTTTTACTATAATACCAATTATATTAAAAGTATTATAATTATAGATTGAAGATTGTATTTGAAAAATTTTAGGCTAATAGTTAATAATGAAAATGCTTATTCACCAAAGTAATGAAGAAAATATCAATAAGTTTAAGAAAATTAAGTATTACCATTATTTATTGCAGAGTCTTCCAATGGATAGAAAATAATATAAATTATTTTTAAAGTTAACTGTACAACAATTACAAATTCACACACTTGAGTTTTTGCTGAAAGAAAAGAAAAAGAAAATATTAGAGAAGTTGCAAAATACACCAAATATTTATTTACAAGTCGAAATATTCAAAGTCAATTAATATGCAACATTGACAATATTTTATCTGAGAATAATTAATTAAAATAAAATTATTTTGTAATCAAAATATTTTCAAAATCAATATGCTACATTTGTGAATGATTAGAATACAAGCAATGTAAAAACTTATACTCTTATAAATTTAAATACAAGCAATAAATAAGATTTTTTTAACCAGAAAATTGCTTTATAATAATTAAAATTAATATTTTTGTTTACAATTAATATAAAAATAAATAATAAATGTTTTTGTTATATATAAATTATTATAAAAAATAAATAATTATTTTTGTTTTCTAATAAATGTATAATAAATAGTTTATAAAAAAATAATTAGAAACTTTTTTAAACATGCCTTGATTTCATTAGATATTTTGTAATTAAAATAATTCTTGTGTAAATAAAAGATATTTCATCACATATAAGGTATTTATAACATAGAATATGTCGATAATATATTTTGAAAATACATCACATTTTCTGATATTTTTAAAAGATAAAAGACAATATATGAATATAAATACTATGGGTACTCTTCAAGCTTATTTCAAAATAAAAAATAATTTAAAATATTCTCACTGGAAAATGTTACAGAAAGGTGCATCAATTACATTTCCATATTATTTCTTTTGTGAATTAATTATATAAATAATCTAATTTATTATAAACATATAAAAAATTGTAATGTAAAAAATTAATGTAAATGCAGTCAATATAAAGTATTATAAACCTTATTCTGCAATTAATTTGTAATAATCAGTTTGAATTATAGAATATTTATTCAATAAAAAATTAACAGTGAAAAAAGAATTTAAAATAATATATATAAAGAAATGATATACTTTTTAAATTTAATTACTACATGGAAAAAATGTATTATATATGGTATCCTTGATTTCTTTTGAGGAATCAAGCATCTTTTGAGATGCTTAATAATAATTAAAAATAATTTATTATAGTAAAAAAAATTAAATTTCATACCATATTTCTCAGGCTTAAATATATTTTTCAAAACTTTCTGCAAAATATTAAAAGAACATATTGTTAGTAAAGAAAAACTAAATAAGCTTGATGAAAAATCGATTAAAACATATAAAAAGGCTTATTAAAAAATTAGTATTCTAAACTTACTTTTCTAGTGTCTAAGATATCTAAAAATGTTTGTTGTAGAGACGTTTTTGAAAGTAAACAATTGCAACACAGTGGGCCCAGCACATCCTAAAATATATATAAATTCACATATATTTGCACTAATAAACCTAGATTGAAAAGTTTTTGATAATTATTTTACCTCAGGTTCAGCTTCTTGTGACTCTAAGACCATCTGAGAGTTCTGCAAATTCAAAAAGAAATTTTAACAACATATAACTAAGTTTAAGAACATATCTATAAGATGTACCTAAATATGATATAGACTCACTATAAAACAATTTGTACATTCTGTTTGTGTTCAATCCCAAACAAAAATGTACAAATTTTTTATTGACATATTCATATTGTGGATAAAATTTCCTTCTGCAGTGAAAAATAATTTTAAAAGAAATATGCACTAAGATTGATTGATTTTGTAAAAGGTAAATATCACTTTTCTAAAAATATTCTTCAATTAACCAATATAATAAATATATTTTATTACATCACATCCCATTTTAAATAAGATTGAACACATTTCCATAATTGTTCACAATATTTAGTTTTAATGTTTTTTGCTCTTGGATAAAATTTGGGAGATTTTTAGCATTAGAAAGAATAAAAAATTAAATAAAAATATGAGAATAATTTTTGTATCTGTACAATATTTTACGTAAAACTTTATTTAATATTTTTAGTTAAAAATAGTTATTAAATAAAGCAGAACTTAACGCTAATTTTATAATTACAAAAAGCATTTTATCAACTTAAATTATGTGAATTAGGTTAATATTATATAAAATGCTAATTTCTTTTAAAATATTTAATAAAGAATTTGAATTCATTAAAATTTAGTAAACATAATAATTAATAAATCAGTGTTTCCATGAAAGTAATAATACTCTAATAAATCAGGAAAGTTAAATATTAGAAAAATGTCAACATTCTTCGGTTGCACACAATTGTAGTTCAACAGTTTTGGAAAATTTATGGATTTCATTAGTTTACATCTTAGAAAAATGCATGTGA
>JAPDSC010102628.1:0-14260 GCA_026290005.1 Latrodectus geometricus | reverse complement strand
ATATATATATTAGATATTTGTATACACCATACTCAGCGGAACAAAGATGTTTTTATAACAAAGAATTTTAAAATTCCTTTGATTTAGAAATTAAATGTAAATTATTTATATTAAATATTTGTATACAGCATACACACCGAAATAAACTAGTTTTTATGATAAAGAATTTTAAAAAAATTCTTTGGGATTAAAGATTCGGTTTAAAAGTGAAACCAAAATGTTCTATTATTTATTATGTAAAAATGTGTGCATAAAAAATAATTTAACTAATAACATTTAAGAATGATGTTTAACATTAATGAATAAAATTAAATCAAATCACTTGGTAGAAAACGTATTCATTACAAAGTTGCTAAATATTGATTTTGGGATTCTTTTCTTGCCTGTTTTAATGTCATTTTACTGGTGATGCATCGGGAAAAGAAAATGCGCATTTCGTAGAATAAATCAGAAAATATTCTTACTAGAATTTAAAATAAAATAAATGTTATTTACATTGTAAGAATGTAGAAAGAAAAGAGAATATGATAACATAATTTTTTTTTCTATTCCAATGGTAACGCACTGGTGACAATTTTAAAAAAGAAAGCAAAACTTATGCTTCCCACTTAAAGCCAAAAAAGTAATAAAGCGGAATATTACATAACATATTTTAATAACGTAAGCTTCTTTGCATTTAGGTCTAATAAGTCACTTAGAAATTATTAATTTCGTTTATATAATCAATAATGTTTTACAATAACTACATTTAAAAATAAGGAGTTTTATTTTTTTTAATGTATTTATTTTAAAACTAGATTCAAAGACAGTGAACCACATCTTAATAAGAATAAGTTTAACTTTTTTTTCAAGAGTGTATCTAATTTTACTAATGTGGTCAAGGGTTTTCGATTCCAAATTATATCAAATTTTCAGTCAGCGTATGTGTACGTTTATATTGTATAGTCTGATGACATAATTTGATATTTCAATTAATCATGGAATTATTTACTTATTTATATTTCAGACTCTCAAAAAATATACTTCCCACATGCGAAAAAAAAAATGAAAATTAATGAAATTTGTAATTCATAATTATGTTAGATTTATAGGAACAATGAACTTTAAAAAAATTATTTGTTATGAATTTGATTTTTACATAACAATTTGTAATGCATTAATAACATTTTTGTATCGTTACGTATTAGTTGTATTAAGGTATTCATGAATATTAATCTATTGATTTATAAGCAACAAATGTTGGATGTAAATCGAATGAATGTTTTAGGTATTTATAAATAGTATATTTTGAATAGAATATATAAATTTCATTAATATTAGTTTGGGGAAAAAGTAATCCATTATTTTTTTGGTAGACGTCTGTAGTGATCGATATCTCGTCAGGTATATATCAAACAATTTCAGATTTATGCTCGTTGGAAAGGTGACATTTGACACTAAAATATCCTCTTGTGGTTTTTTGTTCGATTAATTCAGTTACGAGTACAAGGTTTTAAAAATGGAAGACAACAAATAGAAAATTCAATACATTTTCGTTTTTCTCTTGTAACGGCGAAAAAGATAGCCGGGTGGCTAAAATTGAGAAAGGTGTTTATCATCCTATATAAGACTGTAACAACCAGTTACGTACAATTTTTGTTTCGTCGATTCCTTTCGGGTATTTTTGATGTTAGAGATACACCTCGCATGTGGATACAGCATCGTCGAAAATATCTATAAAATATCAAAAATGATTGAAGTTAGCCGTATGTCAGCAGTTGTAACGCGCATGACCTAAAAATCTACATGAAAGCTCTTTTAAACCTTTTTACAAAGTGAATCCAAAAGAAGTTACATAAAGTTCATGTAAAAATAATGGATTTCTTTTTCCCCAAACTAATAATTAAAATAGAGCTTGCCTTAATTAGTCTTAATTTTAATTTAACTGGACGTCTTCAATTTTAAAATTTCTAATTTAATTAATTTTAAAATCAGTGTATAACTATTATTCAAGTGATAAGAAATAATTCTATTGGATCCAATATTTATGAAGAGGTTAAAAATTATCATCAGTTTTTGATAAGACTTAAATGATGTATTTGGAATGGAAGTGAGCACGTGCCGACATTAAATTCCAAATGTTCATTGAACTTATGAAAATGAGAAGTTTTCTTTAAATTGAATCAAAGAAAGATTTTTCAAAAATTAATTGTTTTAGTATCATTCCCTCAAAAATCGGCAATATTTTCTTTCAAATGTTATAAATGTTTATAATAAACTGGTAAAAATAGTTGCTCATTATTTATTAGAATGCTTTGGCCAAATGACATTGTGATAGCGAAATTCCATTTATTTTAAAGGTTTTCGATGTATTTTGAGTGTATTGCTGCCATTTTGTTTATTTTAGTTCTACAATGGGAGGTTTGAATTACATTTTATAGTTTTAAGAATGCTATTCGTGGTATCGTGAACGATAGTTTTTTTACTTTTGATTTTTAAGAGTTATTTACTACAACTCATTCCCAAATATACTGCTCAGCAGAAAAAGGTTTCTCTTTAAATGCTTTTGAAATACCACTTGAAGACTATGGATTCTTTAAAGGCTGCCGTTTTTTAGAATTAGTTGTACTTGGCTCAAAAAACTTTCTTCATAAATTAACGAGAAAACTTCCCAAAGTCTTGTAATGTAATAAATATTTAGTCTTACGATGTGATGTTATTTAATTTAGTACTCGTTGCTTCAATTTTTGTCTACTCCAACGGAAATGAACACAATTTCCCTTTCTAATATTTGAAAATATAATTTCCAGAAATAAAAAGACGTTAAAGAATAAGGTGAATCTCCAACTTATTAATAAAATTCATAAATATTTAATTCCAAATTTATTTAGCAAGTCATTGCATCGGACATTGCTGAAGAGTTTACGCTTAAAAAAATCAGAAAAAATATACTGAGCGAAAGTATTTACTTACAAAGTTCAAATGAGAAAGATTTTCTTTTATTGATACTATAAGTGTTGCTTAAGATATATGTATATATACTCCTATAAACGGAGAGAATATTTATTTTTTCTACAAATGTATTGAAGATATTCGCTTACGCGGAATTTCAATTTCTTCTCGAAATTATAACAAATTAAAATACAATGCTATTGATACAGACATATCACCTTTATGCCCTTTTATTCAAGACCTTTTTTTTTTCTTTTTTATTAGATGTAAAGTGTTAAATAATTTTCTTTTTTGTCTTTGTTCCTAATAACGTTTTAATCATTTTCTTTATAAATATAATTATGTTTCCTTACTATAACTCCATTGGAATTTTATTTGCACAACTTCATTAGAACTGTTTGTGACAAATGTTTCTTGATTTGTCATAAACATAAGATTAATCTCCATAAAATTTGAGATTTAGTTTTAATCCATTGATAAAAGCCTTTTTAATATTTTCCCATGCACTACCAATCAGAAATGCGTTGACACGTGGATAAAAAGATTATCGAATTTATTATGTAATTATATCTTGATTAAAGGATGTTCACGTATTTCACACCTTATTTAATTAGTTTTTATTTAATGCTTGCTTGAGATCTAATTTCAATATGTATTTTTGATTGCAAAATATCTTTGGAAACAATATAAGTAAAAATAATTGTCGTTAAAAAGTAGTATCATTTCTTCCAAGATACACATTTTCCCGGCACACTGGTGATCTTATTTTCCTAGTAGTTAACATTCTTTAATAACTAACGTGCTTGTTTCGCTCCTGAGTAGAAAGTCCATTTAAATGTATGTTTTTATATAATTATTAATAAGCAGAAAATTAAAGAGTTTCGAGTGGTAAGTGCTTCAACGCACCATATAAAATAATTCTGTGTAAAAGTTTACTCTATATGATTAAATTCTTATGGTGTATAAGCCAAAATATTCGTTTATTGTTATTTGTTATTGACATTGCAACAAATATTGTTGTTATTCTGATAATCTTAATTAAATAATAATAATTAATTAATAAATTTAACTAATTTCTTTATTACATTAATATTATTCTTATATATAAATGAAGAAAATTTATTAAATTATTAAATTTTACTATAATTAATTATTATTATTAAAAATATTTGTAAAGCTCTGTCTTTAAATCATAACTGACTTTTGACCAGATTTATTTAAATATATTTTATATTATAAAATATTTATTTTAAACAGAAAACTAAAATTTAATGAGAGGTTCAAACTCAATAGTTTCTTCAGATAATAAAGATGGTCAGTATATTTAATAATTTAATTATAAAATCATTAAAAATTATTAAATTTAATTATAATTAAAATATGTTTAAAATGTCTTTTAAATCACTGACTTTTAAGCAGATTTATTTAATTATGTATAGTATGATAAAATATATATTATAAAACGAAAAATGAAATTTAATAAGTGATTAAAAGTCAATAGATTCTAGATAATAAAAGTGGCATGAATATTTGCATTTCATAGTATAACTTTAAGAAACGTATTTATTCATCTTTAGTGTTCTCTGACAATTTGCTTTCATATTTCTTAAAATTAATAATAATTGAAAATTAGCTGAATAAATATATAATCAATTTCAATTGCATAAATCGACGTTCCAAAGAAAATATTAATCAGTATCTTTAAAACACATTGAAATCATATTTTTCTTATAATTTCACTACAATAAAGTTAATATTTCGCATATTCATATTTTTAAAAATTTCATTGTGTGCAGCAATATTTGCTTTTTGTTGTAGATGGTTTGGAGATCAGCCCCCATCTAGTAAAGGAGGTTGCAGTAATCAAACTGCGGCTGTAAAGAAGTTAGTTTCACCACAAAGCAGAATTGGAGGGACCTTTAACTTTTTACCTCATAACGTGGTGACTGGTATGTTGATTACACATTTTTAATATAATTAATATAAAAAAATCAATTTTGTAATTAAATATTTAAATATCTTTGCATTTGAGTTTAGAAAATGATTAAAATAACAACTGCTACTTGATGGTGTTTCAGCATAATTATAAATTTTAATTAAAGACAAAAATATAATTTACGAAAATTAAAATATTTGAGAGATCTTTCGTTATTTTGTTACTATAAAAAACAGAAAGAAGAAAAAGTAAAAAGAACAGAAAAAATTGATTATAACGTCACAAGTTTCTAAATTTGATAAAAATTTTATGTAAATAGTCTAGTGATCCTCTGGTATCATTTACTGATATCGAACAAGAATTTTAGTTGAATTAAAAAAAAACTGCACTCGTATATAAATATTAATTCTTAAAAAATGTATCTAAATGAGAAGATTATTTTATTTTTAAAATTTTGTTAAGAATGAATGGTAAAGAGTGTTTTTTATTTTAATTTAATATTCAGTAACAGAAAAGAAGAATAATTCTCTACTAATTTTTTAATTCCAGAATTTCTTTAATCTAGTTTCAAAATAGCAAATGCTTAAATAATTGAATTTTGAATTTATTGTTTATAAATTATAAGCAATTATAATATTCATTCAATTTTAATATAAATAATGTAAATATTGCAACCAAATAAGAAGATTATATAAAGTAGCCACATTGTTTCAAAATCCCTTAAATATAAAAGAAATATTTTCGTACAACAATATCTCAAGATTAGTTTTATTATTAACATATTAGTTTGTTTAAACATTTTAACATCTCAAAATGTGTATAAATGTTTTTCTGGTATAATATTTTCTAGTATAATATTTTTGTTTGCTTTATACAGAATTACGTGAGCGAGTTGATGGGCCAACAGATGATTCACAATTCGAAGATTTTTTCCTTGAAAATTTCTCGTTTCCTGGGAACAGGCGGCAAAGAAATCATGGAATAGATGAATCCAATTTAGAAGATGAGGGCATATCTGTGTTCTGGATTTAAAAATTATTTGTAGAAGGCCTCAGAATATCTTCGTACTCCAAGGAAGATGATGACCCACAGACTTCCATTCGCAGACCATCTAATGTCAGACCACGTACACGACAATGGAAAAGGGTCATGGAAGAGAGCGAAACCGAACAGTCTACTAAGAATTCGAAAAAAGAACGGAGCACGTTATCATGATGAACATGTTTCTAAAATTACATACCTGAAAAGCGAGATAAAAATTGGAACGTTTTTCTTTAAAAAATTTTTAAATTTATGTTTTATATCTGAACTGATAAATATGGATGAAGTTTTATGGGGGAAAATGAATCTAATTGTATTTTTATTAAGATGAGCTGTTTTGTTATAATGATATTATATTCATAACTAGTAATATTATTAATAGTTTTCTCAAAGGATACATTTTCAAATTATATCATGACCAAGTTGATAATTTTTAATTATCTTTAGTACTGGTAATATATAATTTTTCTCTAATGCAATTCCACTGTTCATATTGTGCATATTTACATCACAAACGACAACAATGAAAGCGAATGAACATTTTGTTAAGAAGATATCAGAAAAATGCTTTGATTAACAACTATGTATAAATTATAGAGATTATTTTCATCGAATATTATTTTAACTGAAGATCAATACGTTAAATCATGCTCTAAAGTAGAAGCTAAAGGTGGAAATATGATTTTTTCTTATTTACATATATTACCGTAATATTAAAAATGTAATAAATATTTTAAAGTATAGTATGTTTTTTGTCATATATTTTAAATCTCATAAATTTTTTTGAAAGTCTCATTGAAAAGCAGGATTTTAAAAAAATCACTCTATGTATATTTTAGGTATAAAATTTCTAACAAAAAAGTAGCTTCAGCCATTATTCTGTTGAGAAAACAGTTTTCATTTCGTTGATAGATTTAACTTATTAAAGTAAAATAATTCACATTTCTTACAAAATACAGAAAATATGGTTTACTTTGGGGAATGAATAACACTGACTCAGTATTACTTCTAAATACTCAATTTTAAATGGTTATAATGTGAATTGTATTAATATCAATATATAAAAATATTTTTAATATTTTACAATTTTAAATTTTGAAATTATTTGCTATATAAAGATAGAGACATAAAAAATTTGCATCATTTTTATTTCACCAGACAGTGAAATTCCTTTTTCTCGAATCGTATTTGAAGATCATTAAATGTGAGATACTACAATAAATAGTAAAATTCATGTTTCTGAGGTGTTCTTTTTTCTGAAGACAAAATTATTTTATCGAGAGGAATGGTATTTATTTTTCTGTCATACCAGAATATTTTGTTTTTATCTTAAGTTTTAGCTGAAAAATTACCAGAAAAACAATTTAAATTTTCTTAGTTAAAAGTTCTTTTAAAATATTAAAAAATCGTAATTTTTATGCAATCTTTTTGTTGATCTCCACTGAGGATTTTACTTTATTGCCTGTTAACAATGTTAAAATATCTCAGCAATCGTAATAAATGATTTTTTTCAAAGTATTGAAATTTGTTAGAAATATCAATTGTATACGGACGACATGTATTTACAAGCTCACTTTTTAAGACGAAAGAAATCATTTGATCAGATTCATGTACCACTTAATCATCAATCTTTCATTGTTAAATTAACGTTGAGATATTGATCTGATTATTACATTGTAATGTCTAAAAACCCAAGAACAAAATTTTTAAATGTGGGGCATGGAACTTACAATCAAACACAGAAACCAAACGTAATACTTACTGTGTTTGATTGTAAGTTCTGTGCGACACATTTAAGAAAATTCCTTTCTACAATAAATTTCATTTTCAAACATTTCACATTGAAATGTGCTAAAAAGTTTTACCCCAGAACAACGTTTGCTCTAAGACGAATGCAACTTGACCGACACTTATAAAACACGACAATGTTATCACAATAAACAACTGTTCATGATATGTTGAGTTGACATTGTGTTTCTCAAAATAAATATTAAACTGTCAGCTTTTCTCATAAATTCACCTTGCTCCTCCTTTTACGTAAATTTTTTATAGCTTTTTGTTAAAATTTTTAAACTTTATTATAATTTTTCTTTTCTACAGTCAGATATTTAGTTTTTGGTTGTCAAAAATTAATGTGTTATTGAAAGAATTATTTCTTCTAAGCATATATTTTATTTCAAATATTAATCATTCTGAGCTTCTGTAATTTTTTTTAAAACAATAAAATTTTCAGTTAATTATTTAAAGGAAAAAATTCATAAGTTATTGTAATTATTTAAATAAATAAATAATATTAATACAAGAAATTTTTAACGTGTCATGCATTAAAATAAAATAATAGTTTTAAATGAGGCCTTATAGTCTAAGTAAAATATAGTCTGTTCATTAGTTTGCTATTTTTTGTAAGTTAAAAATATAATTTTTCATGTTAATAAATTAAAATGAAGAAAAAAATGTATTGTAAAGAATATAAATTTTCACTAAGGTCTCTTCTTTCGGAAAAGAGTGTAATGAAAATTGATTTTTAAAGTTGCAAAAACAGGTAAAGTAAAATAACAACAAACGCTAATTAAGAGATACTGTTTTTGATGATTTATCCCACATTATCTTATTTCGTTAAAATGACAGCCAAATTGAATGTTTGGAGCCGGTTCAATATGCATGAAAATTTAAAAGGGATATTTAAAATTAATTTCCGATATGTTTCGTAAAAAATAGTCAACATTTAATGCTCAAATAATAGCTAAAAATGGTCAAGTATACATTTCATTCAATTTTTAAAACATATTTAATAATAAAAGTTTTAATACATCTGGAGTATTTCTACATATAAATTTTTTCAATAACCTTCAAATTTTCTAATTTTGAAAAAGTATTGTTTTTTTAATAAGTTTTTATAATAAACGAGATGTGCGATTTTTTTTTTTTATGAAATACAATGTTCCCTGCACAATGAATCTATTTCCAAGAATGTAACAGAGTGTATCAAATTCATTTGTCAAATGGTAAATTTTTCTCACCTTCTTTTCAGTGATCTTGCTTTTTAATGACCTTGGAGACTTGATGTATAACACATTGACTTGATGAAAAGTTTCTTTTCATGTCTGAACATGAAAGAGAATTTTCGCAACAGTTGCATTGAATCTTCCAGGTGTTCTCCTCCTTTGAAACCATATCTATCTTACGTGAATAGAAAGCCTTTCCTATTCAACCTGAACTAGTTTTGAAGTCAGACTCATTAAGCCATTGAAATGGAAAAACTACAATATTTTCATAAAATAAAATGATTAATTTCATTATAATCATTCAAATAATTATTTGTCATCTTAAATTTATTTTTTTTTCATAAAAGGATTGATTTACAGTAAAACACAAAAAATTTATCTGTATTGTAGAAAACATTAAATACTAATAAGTTTAGTTACTTATATTCGGTATTTTTTTAAATTTATTTATTAGTTGATTACTATATTTTGGAATTTTAAATAATTATAAAATAATTATAAATAACTATTATTTATAATTATTTTATAATTATAAATAATTATAAATATTTTGTCTATTTTTCAGAAAAATTAAACATGTATTTACATGTTTAATGATAAGACAACGCTAACATACTTACTCATAAGACAAAGATCATAAGTCAAATTATTAAAAACATGCTTTTAACAAATAAACATGTTTGTAATAACCAAAAGTTATATTATATTACTGATTACGCTGTCTTAATGTTTAAACTTTACTCTATTGCCCATTAAAAATTTGGTTTTTTAACAGCATGTATTGATGGTCAAAAATTGTAATGATTATTAAATCATTTCAGTAAAATTACTATCTTAACCATTTTATTAATCGTCAATTTAAACCAACATTACACAAACATTGGATTCATTTAAATAATAAAATTATTCATTGTAGATATAACAGAAATTATTTTTGTTCTATTAATTTAGAATAACAAATGAACAATATTTCATTCTGTATTTTAGTAAGCAAATAAGTATTTTAGGTTATTATTATTCCTTATTTCTCAATACAAAAATTCTTTAGATTTTTCTAGAATGTTCTGTAAGTGGAATCAAAATATACTTTCATAAAAAGCATTGGCGATTGCAAAACGCTATTTTTTAAAAAAGAAATCTTCCATTGCCCATTGACAATAATATATATATGTATGGCCAATTTTACAAACAGGTTGAGTGATAAGCATAGACCATACCAATGACTGAGAATATGAATGCTAGCTTATACGTGTAATGTTTTTTTTTTCACTATTAATTGTAAATTTCAATTCACACTTGCATTGTCATTATTACAGATAATTTTAGATATTACAAAAGATTTAAATAATCTATCGAAGTAATAATTATAATTCTGACCATTATACTTGATGAATTTGAAAACAATTACAAATATTTTTGTTTCCAGCAGTGATTTTATTTAGGCATAGGGAAATATCCTTTTCATATTTTCATCAAATTGCAAAATTTTCATATAGTATTTCTTAGATTAATTTACTTGACTAATCAGTAGCCTAACTTAAGCACTGACAATTCCAAATTATATGCATTAAAACAGTAAAAATCAATTAAAAATGTATTAAATTCAATGTATAAAAGTTAAAATTAAAATATAAGTTAATTTTAATTTTTAAATTTTTTTCAATGTATGTAACTAGTACTAAACTGGCAAATAGTGTTAACTGCAACATTAACTGCAACATTGTTTGATTATTTTACTGCCATTCAAGTTTTAAAAACAATTTGCGATGAACCAAGCCTATACTGATTTTTATTGAATAATTAATTGGTTAAATACCAAAAATATATTAAAATGCTATTTGAATATATGTATGTTTACTTAAAATTTTATTTTTAAATTCCTGTTATTTTATTATTTTACCTGTTATTTTCAGAATTTTTTAAGATAGCATTACCTTTCCTTTAATAAAAATTACAATCAAATCATAAAGGTTTCCTTTATATAAGCTTAATGATATTTTAATGTGCATATTTTGATATATTTATGAGAAAATTCATTTTTAAGACTTTCACAATAAAAATATTAAATACGAAAATTTGATTAATCAAGAATATCAGTAAATCACCTTTTTTTAATAAAAGTCACAAATGCAACAAATAAGCAATCTTTTATTTAGAAAGATGTTTAAACAAGAAATAGGATTTTCAGCTAGTCTAGAATTTCACCTTTGATTTATGACCAACAGATGTTCAATACATTGCTAAGAAACTTCTTTAAGCAATTCGAATCCATTTCTTTACGCCTCCTTCAATATAAGAAAATGCTTGAGGCAAGTTTGATTGAACATACAACAATGTTGCCCAAAGCAACAATGGGGGATAGAGTCTCAGTATCCTGTATTTAGCCATTTTTATTTTGCATTTATAAGATAGCTCGGAGCATTTTTCTGAAAAACATATAAATAAATTTCTACAACGATATTCCTATTGGAAGTAAGAAATTCTCATATAGTACTTAAAGGGAAAATTTTACTCAACAAAATATTAAAAAATATAAATTAAAATATAAAGGTTATAATTACTGAATTGTATCTATCAAAATGATCGTATACATACTATATTTATTTCAAAGTACACATTTTTGTTTATAATTCAACTGTCATTTTTGGACATGATGACAACACAAACATCCCTACCAAGGTAGAATTCTAATTCACAAACTACTAAATCGAAGACCAGAGTTCTAATAATTAGGCTGTCATATAAAATAAAAATCAAGAATGTATTCAATCTATGCTTACATATGGAAATATATTTCTTTGAAATACATTTAGTTCAATTCAGGACATATTTCTCAATCTAATAAAATTTTTTAATTTCTTTTTCATAAACAGCTTTGTTCTCTTTTTAACAAATTTTATATATTTTATTTACTTTGCTTTGTAAGTAGGTGAATTTAACTATTTTTTCTAACTTTGATGTATGATTTTCTTAATTATATTTCGCTTTCATTAATTTAAATATTTATAACTTGCATATATTTTGAAATCACAACAATTCTTCAATATTTCAAATATTGGCTACGTTTTTTGCATTTCTTTGTATTTACTATCGTTTATACGAGTATACATAGATATTAAAATTCGTAAAATTATTTAGGTATATTAACATAATCACATTTAAAAATTAAACCAAATAATTGCAGCAGTTTTGACGGGAAGTATTTCACGAAAGTTTTATAACTAAAAGGTTATACGGATAAATATAAATGGAAATATTTTCCTTTAGCTTGAGATTAGAATTTAATATGTTCTATTTTTTTAAATAAAGAAACATGAGCTTTTGTATACTGTGTCAAAAATAATCAAACATCATTTATAGAATGATAGTACTATTGGGACAAAAAAAAATATTGGAATATTATTAAATTAAAATTTTTATTCAATTCTTTTACTACATTCGCAGAAGAAAATTTTGCTGAAAACGTTAAAGCATATTTTGTGATTAATTTTTAAATTTCTACAATAGATTGATAAATGAATTAGCAAATAAATTTTTTCATACATTTATTTAAATTGCAAAACATGATAAGTGAATGCAAGTGAAGTAAGATATTAAAAACCATAACAAAATATGGAAAAAATTCAATTGACGAAAATACTCATTATTAAATAAATTCTAATATTGTAGAAAATTTAATTAACCTCATATTTATGTATCGTAAAACAATTCATAAACTTATTAGTTAATTTTAAGTGCAATTTTTGCGTTTTCTTATAGTTTTCCTGATGTTTACAAAATAGCTTACACGTTCCATTCCCAATAGGGCTCTGGATATTTTAGTGCTTAAGCATTTTGTTTAAATAGTATTATCCATAATTGAATTAATCTTCGTTTGACCAAATTGACCACTCTGAGGTACAAACTAAATTATTCGAAAAAGATACGAACTTTAAAACATCAAATATTATTTTAAATAAAAAGTAAAAATAAGTAAATAATACAGAAATATATAAATTTAACTTATCTTAAATACTAGAATTGAAAGCATAAATTATAAATTTAATATAATATGGCTTTTACAATCATAACTATAATTTAAAAAAAAATTATTAAATATTTTTCAATTGTCCAAATATGTTATTAAAAAATATTAATTTGCCCTACGAATATATTTTCTTTTAAATGAAATGACATTATTTGAATAATTTATTACTTTTTTTCTTTTATTAAATAAAACATATATAGAAAATAAAGGGAAAAGGACTTGTTATCCTTTAGAGAATATTTAAACTCACAGCCATCATAAAAACATTAGTAATCGTAGAAAAATAATATATAATATATAATTTATTTACCTTAAAATAACACTAACGAATCTTCCAAAAATAAGACTATATTTATATTCAATAAATGAATCTAAATTTAAACTTTTCCTTACCTTAACATAGGGAAAAAGTAAATACTAATTTTTAATTAGTTAATTAAATAATTCAGTAAAATCTTAAGAAAATATGTTAAGTTTATTTATTCTTCTCTGACTCTCAGTGCTATCATGAATCACTTGGAACACTCTCAAAGCATTAACTATTTACATTTTTCTCGAAATGAATTTTATTCTCATATCATGATTGTAATAAATTTATCAATACTTCATTATGGATGTTTTAGTTAGGTATACAAAATCTCACTGTACATTTAAAAATTTTTGCATATTGTTCTTAAAACATCATTTAATGCGCATCTCACTTTTAATAAACAAACAAAATTTAAGTAAGTTATATTAAAAATATATTTTTTACCCATAACAATAAAAAATATTTTTATAGCATTAATTCTATATTTAAGAAGTTTATCGAGTTTCTTAGCCCTGATTGAAAACCTTTCAAAACTGAATTTAAAAAAAAAAATTAAAAAAAAAAATAAATAAAGTAAAATAAAATAAAATCAAAAGATCTATATTATGTGTTTACTTCATTAATTTGATTTATATATATGTTATTTATAACTTATGCATGTTTAGATTTCGTTTTATTTTTTTGCATTTTTAACTAATTTCTTTGAAATATAATTTTTGTTTTATTTTCAATTTAAAAATTGCACATGGTACAAATAATATTAGTATGATATCCGTTTAGTGTAGAGAAAAATTGGGAGCTTCTGACTATCTTCGTAAACTAATGTTGACTATTTAATTTGGATCCAAGAAGGTTAAATTACTCTAAGAAAATAGCATGTTTTCTGTATATAAATAAAATTTTTTGGTTAAAATTTAACTTTTACTTTTTTGTTTAATTATTAATTTAAATACTATAAATTACATGCTGAAAAGTCGAAAATATAATTTGAAATAAATTTCTTATGAGTT
>JAPDSC010102623.1:0-13017 GCA_026290005.1 Latrodectus geometricus | reverse complement strand
ATATATATATATATATATATATATATATATATATATATATATAAAGAGATAGAGAGAGAGAGATAGATAGATTGTTTGAATTGATTGAATAGATAGAGCCACTAACAATTTTATTAATATTGCAAATCACTTCTCAAAATTCAAAATAACTATGAAATATGAATTTTTTAAGTAGAACATATTTTAAGTAAAATAATGTATAAATTATTCTTGTTATCATATTATACGTTTAAAAAGAAATTTTAGATATTGATTTCGTTTTAAATATTCATATTTTATTACATCTGTTCACCTTTAAATTTCTTAGGAAAATAAAGTTTCCCGAAGTATTGTCAAGAAATATTTTCTTGACTATTTATGTTTATATACATGTCAGTTTCAGGTAGTATCAGAGCCACCTGTTTTAAATGTGTTCTACTATACAACCATATATTTTCTAATTAAGAACTTAGGTTATATGAATCCTTGTTGTGCATTAGAGTTAATTATTTATCCTTCTGCATTTGAAAGTAACTAAGCAAATTTAATTAAAGTTAAATGAGAACAAAATTATGTTTATTATTTGAATATGTCTTTGATTTAAATTCAGAATCACTTTAGATAATTCATTTGATACAAAATCATTTAGTTTAAAATAAATTATAAGCTTTCTTGTATATCCATAGATATAAAAATAAATTAATTTGATGAATTATTATATTTTACGCTTATTAAATAGATTAATTCTTTTCTTTCCTTGCCGAAAAACCATTATTTGTTTTAAGTTTTATGTTCGGTTATTTAGTTCATAGGACTATTCAGAAATATTATTGATAATTAGGAAAATTGTAAGTTAACATTTAATATAAAAATATCTATTAATTCTTTATTTAATAAAGCAAAACGTTTTCATAAATATGACTGTGACACCGAAGTGATTATACAATTTAGATTCCTGAAGTAAAAGCAGTGTAGAAGTCTTTCACTGTTTTATAATATTTATAGTGTAGTATATTTATAGCATACATTGTCTAAGATACATTTTTCCCCATTATATAATAAAATACCATAAATAAAAACTACATTCTTGAAAAGCATCGTTTTAATTAACTATAACAACATATAATTGAAAATAGTAAATTTCTTAAAATATATGCAGAAGTGTAAGTAAAAAGTTATTTATTTGCAGCTCATTAAATACGACATCCTTCACATGTTCTCCCAAACCTAAAATTTGTCTAAATTATGTTAACAAAATATTAAAATTTTGAAATAAATTTATAGCATTTCAATATTTTTTTTACTTTAGTTTTGGTACTAAAATATTTGTTTTAAAAACACCTTCACCCTGATGAATGAATTTAATGTTAGTAATAAAAAATGGATTGTAATCTAAATATACATTTCGTAAAATTATTTTTAAATCATATTTCATTTGTAATGGACTTTTTTATTTAATTTTTATGATTGTTTTAACAATATATTTCGAATTTTTAATTATTGAAAAAATGGGAAGATAATGGAAGAATTGTGTGCTTTAAAAAAAAACTAATCATTTTGAAACCTTATAAAGTTTCATTGTTAATTCTGAAAATAAATTCCAGTTATAAAAATTTGCAAATTATTTTATATTAAAATTTATACAATAGGATGAAAAATTATTTTAAATGTTTGCTCAGAATTTTCCTCTTTGACATAAAGTAAATAATTGAAAAATAACTTAACATATAAATTTACTCCTTTTTTACTATATTTAAAATAGTAATTGTTAAACAAGTTGTAAATAAACATTTAAAACATTATTGTTAAAATGATTAAAAGTATGCTATTATAATTTAAATAGAGAGCTATGCTTACAATTTAACAATCAATATAAATGTATTATTTAAATGAAATCAAAATTTTAATGCTTTATTTAAATTCTCATTAAGAAAAAATACATCGTTATTTAGTTAGATCAAATTTTAAAATAAATTAATATAGAGTTAAATAAATTAATATAGAGGCAAATCAAATTGAAATATGGATAATTTTAAATTCAATTTTAATTTTAAATTCTGATAATTATCTTGAAACGTTTAGGTTTATATTCTGTCAATGCCTCTAAAACAGCAATTATTAATTGAAATGAAAATTAAGTTATGTAATGTTTATAAAATTATAAGCTAATTTTGATTGAACCCTTGTAAAATAATTTAGGTGTAAAAATCGTTAAAATCTTTAATACCTTTAGGAGCCATTTTTCAACTCAAATTACTATCTAGACATTTAGGTGGTTTTTTTCTTATATGCGATATAATCAGAACAAAAGACAAATCTATGCTTCAGGGAACATAATGTAGGAGGCCTACAATTTTCTGGATACTGAGCTAATACTATAACTACATAAGATTTCTGGTCTTTTCTTACTGTGTGTAGAAACTCATTTATTTTTTCCCTTCTATTTTCCTTTCTTTTATTCATAAAAGAAAAAAAATCCCTCATTATTTGTAGAATTCAATATAAAATATTAAACAAAAATTGTGATTGATTCAAAAAATTATAATCATGGCATTATTTCTTGCTATAAAACTCAATTTCAGATGTTAGAAAATATTATTTTTCTATAATTTCAAACTGAGTTTTATCCATTGCTTATTTGTAAAGTGTGTTTTCTAAATTTTAACTTGGATTAATTATTAATAAATATTTCTTTAGTATTCTTTACTTCATTATAATTAAATTGCCACTTTCCATTACATTACTTATCTTTCTAAATATCGAACAAACCTTTTTTTTTTCCATTTGTGAGCAGTGTTAAAGCTATCTCTATATACGATAATCACAGTCCATCAAATTTTCTACAACTAGTCTAAAAGGAATTCTTTAAGATCGTCAACATTTTACGGTACATTATAACGGAAATTCAATGTTATCTGCTCGAAACATGTGATGAAAGTATTACCTCTGATGAATTTAAAAACTAGAAATCGATATTCTTGAAAGTAATATATTGCTTACATAGAATGTATATTACTTGTTTAACATAATTAATCCTTTTTTGTTGTTTCCATCAAGATGTAATTCCTTTGATAGGATGTATTATTGACAAAATTGTATATTATGAAAAAACTTTATTTTATAAAAAAAAGAAATATCAGTTTAAATTATTTTTATTTTATTTATGTATCTAAATTTATTTATTTCTAGAATTTCTTAAATTACCTTACATTATATAATGTGTGTACTTTACATTATATAACTCTCAAAACTGTAATGTACTCACTTACTGTCGTAGCTGTGAAATTTTATTTGTAATAAAATATTCATATAAAATTTTGCAGTAAATAAAATAAAGTTGTTTTTCAGTATATAAAAAACACTTTTTTGAGGAGGAGGATGCATCTTATTTATTAAATGTTTTAATTTAAGTTTTTTTTTTAATTTTTTGCAAATTGATATATGTAGTTATTGGAGGGCCTAAGGTTCCACTCAACTGTGTTTAAATGCTACATTTGCAAACTATATTAAATACAAGTATTCTTTTTAAAATTGCAAAGTTTGAAACAGAAAGTAACTTGCATTGTATTTCAAATAAAATACAATAACTTCTCCTTCTCAGATTTTTTTCTGGCATAAAAATAGAATCATCTTTCAAAATAATTATAATGGTAAATAATTGCCAGATTTATGTTAATATTTTTATTATTAACATAAATCTGGCAATTATTTACCATTAGATATCTTTCAATATTTATAACTAGGCATTAACTCAAATGGTTGTATGCTAGAAGAAAATAATATAAAACTCTATGGTATGATTTGAAAACAAAGTTTGCTAAAAAAGTATTTTTCACAACATATTTTTTCATATAAAAATTTTATTTCAGTGATTAATTTACCCTTTTAATAAAGTTTAACATTAAATAAAGTTATCGCTTTAAATAAAGTATTTCTTTACAAATTATCATTTTCAATAATAAAGTATCTATAAATATAATAAGATATTTCCATAAAATCAATATTACCTATAGTTTTATAATATGTACTATATTTAAGTAAAATTAATTTTTTAACAAAAGTAATAAATACTTAAGATTTTGTTACACATTACTTTTAAAAAGACTAATTTTATTCAAAAAATATTTCACATTTATATTTAAATAAACTCATATATAAAATTAGTTTATAAGGAGCAAAAATAATATGAATTTATTTCTAAAATTACTAATATTACGTGCATATTAATAATATTGTTTATTTTTATTCATAATACGTATTTCTTTCTTCTAAAAAATCTAGTAATCTGAATAATTTTGCATTTCAAGTATCGATGCAAATTATCAAAAATAGGGCATAGCAAAAATATTCAGAGCAATATATTGCTTCAAAACGCAAGAAAGAAATAAAATGCAACTAAAAATGTATTAATTCTAGTGAATAATATAAGTTAACTTAGATTATATATGCTGCATTAGAAAATAAAAGAAATTACAAATTTTTTGTTCATTTATAATCTTTATGCGGAAAATGGCATTCTCCCTTTTAAAAAAAAAGAGTTAAAAATCAGGTTTTACTCATTCACTTTTTATATTTTTTTGTTTCATTTTTGAAGGACATTTTATTTATCACGTTTTTTAACAATTCATCAAATTATCAATTGTTCATTTTTCATTTCACTCATTTGAATATCTATTCAGTATTCTCATTCATTTCATTTCACTTTTTATTTTCATTTTGACATAATTGCAACTAAATTTTCATCTAATCTTTTTGTTTAATTATAATCAAATCTTGAAATGTAATTAAAAGATTACATATGATGTGAACATTATACATTCATAAAAGATTGCCAAGACTATATTTAATTGGAATTTACGATCTACTCTTCAAGAAAGTACTTAAAAATTATTTTTTGTACATTAAGTGAATTAATATATTATTTAGTTTTCTATTCTTTAATTAATACAAATAAATATCATTTTTAGGTTAAATATGAATTTAAAATGAAGAAATAATAATAAGACTAATTGATTTCTCATATCGTTGAAAAATGAAAATACAATATAATTACTTTCATTAACAAATAATAATAATTAATTTCATTTTTTTTCATTTTGTTGATGCCTTTAAGAATGAATGAATCACTATGAAATAAATAATTTTAAAAGGCACTGATTTGTGATTACATAAAATTAATCATACATTAAAAAGTAATTTTTCACATGGTTTATTGATGAATATTTAATCGGAGATAAATGAAATTGAAACAAATTTTAAAATAAAAGTTTAACATATAAAACTAACTTATATAATTTTTATCACGAAACCAATTTGTAACTAATCCTTGGTATAAAATAATTATATAAATGTGAAAAATAATTTTATAGAATATCAAAATACTTTAATCATTTACATATTTTTAATGATAATATTAAATTTATAACGTTAGGAATGTTTTCGTTCTGACAATTTTACGGAATACAACGTGAAATATTTTCACTATTTCACTAAAGAACACTATTATTTATTATACGAATAATGTTAATAATTTGCATTTTAAATCACTTTGGTGTATATAGCAGCTGCGTAACACATACATTTATAGATTTTATGTTATTGTCAACGATGACAAAGAAACAATGCTTGAATTAGATTCAGGCATTTCACTTGAAACTGAGTTACATGAAGAGAAAAAAAAACGTTAAAACAAAAGTATATTATATAAATTAAGAAAGTAATTTAAATTAAAACAACATTTTATCGACTTAACCTGTCGTTCCTTAGGAATTTTTTACCTTAGAGTTTTAGAAAATTCATTCAACTAAAAAATTTGCTCTCGTATTTTTAAAAATCACACTTTATATTCTCAATTTTTAACTGATTTATTCATGGTTTCTGCTAAAGTTAAAATATTTTGTAAACATAACTACCAGAACAATTTCCTAATTTATGTATGATTTACCATTAAAAATATATGTTTTCTTGGCTATGAAATTTAAATATTCTCAGATAATTTCATAAATATAGTTTTTTGAGAGCAATAATTATTGAAAACTTTATTTTGGTGCAAATGAATAAATTATATATTATCACAACAAGAATATTACGATTACAAAAAATTTATAATTATAAAAAATATATCTATGTAATATATATATATATATATATATATATATATATATATATATATATATATATCATAATTGTTTTGTTTTTCTGTTTATAAAAGTAAAAAAACTTAATCTTTAAAATCTAACTTAAGTTTTACTTTTTTATCTAAAAATTATAAGGCAATGTATTATTTAGCTTTCAAAAACGGTATAATAAATGGCAGCAAAATTAAATTGATTTAAATTTATCAAAAATATTTGTTTATGATTTAAGAGCATAGAATAGACATAATGAGGAAGAAAAGAAAATAATGTTAAGTTTAAAGATCATAAATATTTTTGTTTTTCTTTTTAGAGTTCGTAAACATGTTATTAAGTGTTACATTTGATTTTTGTGAAAAAAACATTGCTTAAAATAAGATAAAATGGATGAATTTTTAAAATTAATGCTGAAACTAAATATTTACTACTTAAATTTTAATTTTATAAAAATCTTTAAAATATTTATGATAGAAATCCTTAATTAAGAAGACATATTTGAAGATGAAGAAAAATATTCTTAGCTTAGAAAATATTTTCATAAAAAAAAGCTTTTCTTCATTATGGTAAAAAAAAATTTTAGTCGATTATTTTTTAAATATTTTGTAAGAGTCAAATTTAAAATATTTATAATATACTTTGAAAATGAGTTTCTACTTATGTACGAATTTAAATATGGAGTGAGGTCTGCCAGTCTAATATCTTTTGATTATTTCCAGAGAAATTCAGAGCAAAGTGAAGGACAAAAAAATCTTTATTTCTGTTAATCAATATCAGCTATAACACTATACATTCTTTTTAAGATAAGAAGTAAAGAAAGAAGTTTTAGTGCCTGTATATTTTTGAAATTATTACATTTATAGAATTATGTTTAAGAATTATCCACTAAATTCCATACATTATACAATTGAAAACAATATCTGCTCTAAAATAAGATTTGTTACATTTTTCTATTGAAAGTATACATTATTAATAACATTAATTTATTCAAGTTTACAGGGTTGATATGTATATTAAAATATACTATAAGAATTTTTTAAAAAAAATTTAATCCCTTAGGATATCTGCATTAATTATGTAAACATCCCTTACATACTTTTTATAAGTTTTATATCCTTCGAAGCACCAAAATCTAGTTAATTTTAAATATAAATATTACTCAAAACTTTAAGACTTTAATTATTTAAGCATGATATATTTAGAAAATTTAATTAGACGTTAATCATAAGTAACGTCAAATTTTATCTTCAACATGCACGTGTTACTTCCTAATAATTAATTCTGTGTAACCATTTAATGACACTAGATTTCATCTAAGTACTTCATTGCTTAAACAATGTCTAGAGTTATATTTAATACTTTAGTATTACACAAAATCACATAGATGGAAACACCCCCTTAACTTTAAAAAGAATGAAAATGTAAAATCTAATAAAGATTTTGAAAATTTTTATTGTATGCTAAGATTTAGTAGAATATAATAATATTTTGTAATGTCAAAAATATAAAGAAGTACGGAAATAAAAATTGATATATATGCAGCATTAAATTATTAATTTTAATTTCTACTCAGTATTTTTTTTTCTTTTCAATGTAGAAATGCTAAAAGCTTACAAAATAATATTTAATAAAGGGAATTTTAGGTAAGTTTTAATATAAATAAATTCTTAAAATATACAGTGTATGTGTGTTACCAAATCTTATCATTTTTTTTTTTAACTTTTTGAACTTCATTTTTTGTTGTTTTATAAACATGTTGCAAGTGGCATTTTCTTCATTACCTTATTCATTGTATAAACTAATTTTAAAATGAAATTCTAAACTGATATATACATAAAAAAATAATTGTTGTGAATTAGCAATCATGCCAGATACGAAAACATAATTTTATACAGACCATTATACAAAATAAGGAGAAAAACAATAAAAAATTTAATAATAATAAAGATCTTTAAATTTCAGTATATGGTATTAATAATAAGTGAAAACATCAACATAATAAGTCAATAGAAGTATGAAAGTTTGAAATATTGATGGGTAACTAACATCGGCAAATTTTACAAATATTTTCGTTTTGAGATTTGAGATGGCATGGAATCAGGCTCAGGTGTTTTTCTTTATGATACAGAAAATTTCACTATTTCTTTCCACTGCAATGATCACATTCAGCCATTATGGAGGAAAGAAATTTAGAAAACCCGAAGTAAACTCTTAGAATTTTCTAAACTTCTTTCCACTGTATTAGCTAAATAAAAAATCATGCAAAAAGGTTCTCGCAATCATATAACAATACCTTGGATTGAATAAGATATTTTCCTCTTTTTAGTTTAATCCAGACAGAAATCACAGATATAATCTAATTCATGATAAAATCTGATCTTTCATTCTCATTATTTATATTGAAGTAATATATTTTTCTTTGAGTGTGATTATTTTTTATATTTTCTTACAAAAATTGTCTCCACCTGAACTGTATAAATAGCTGTAAAAACAGTTGGATAAGTAGTTCCTATTTATTTTCTCAATACTGCTATGACTTTTATATTATCTTGTATTTTGGTGACTTTTTTCGGCCAACAACGAATTCCCCCAAGAATTTTTCTTTACATAAGTCAAATGATATTATGATATAGAATCTTACCTTGGGTATAGATTTTTGTAGTAGTTTGGAATAATGTATGCCTAATTTGATCACGTGTGAAAAAAAATGATCATGTGCGACAACCAAACCAAAGTAGACATTTTTAGTGGAACTGAAAATAATCATTAAGTCACATAATTTATATTAAGAAAATGGTCATATCATTTTTAGCATCAACAGTTGTAATTGAATTACAGCCTTTACAACAAATATTCCATAGATTTTCACTGTCAAAATCGAATACCTTAATTTAAAATCCAATGTTTCTCCAAATAGAAAATATGATCTTTTTTTTACACAATTTATACCGAAAAATAATTTATGTTTGCTCTTTCGTATTTACTTTTAAAATGATAAATCAAAACTATTTCTTTATAAGCAATTAATAATGATTACGAGTCATGTTCGTAGAGAACAGAGAATAAATATATATTAAAATAACAAATGGTATTAGATGAAAATTGTTTTCATAAATCTATAATTTTTTTTTATATTTTGAATAATATATAATTTTTTTTACATATTTAAATTTATTTATTTATTTTTAAAGTGCTGTGGCTTAATATGATGGAAAACTTCAAAAATATAACAAATTTATTTTTAAAGAATTTGTTTATTAATAAGCTTAATTATATACAGTTAAAATTACTAGGTAGTTTTTCATTTTTACTTTAATAGATTAATGTTGTTAAAGTGAAAGAAATCAATACGTTTTTAGAATAAAACAGGGTTACGCCCACCCCGACATAGTAAGAAAGTGCGTGTTTAAAAGTAACGAATAGCCTTTCTTACGACTTCTGAGACAGCTAATTTATTTATTCTCTAAGGCACAGAAAAGACTTCCCAAATTCTGTTACTATTGTGAATACTGTACCATATCACATATTAGGAATGTTTCCAAATGAAGAGAATTTACTATCTTTGCAAGTTAATTTCAAAGTAAAAGATATTTCCCTTGTTATATTTTATATCAGCTCAAATACAATAAACAAGCGAATATTTTATACGAAATGATTCATCACATATAACTATATACTAAGTTATTGAGCTAGTAATTACATTTTCAACCATTTTTATAATTGATAAATATTAAGTTAAAAAGTTTCCTTATGTTACCAAACATATAATAAATTGAATTCATAATTAAAATAAGAAAGTTATACTTTTTTCTCCGAGTTTTATATTAACTGTAATTTCCATATGGCAGAAAATAAATGCACTCTGAATACAAAATACTTTTAAAATAACTATGCGTAGGCATAGGAATTTCCTTAACTCCTTAAATATAATCATGTTTTAAAAAAAGTAAAATTCTAAAGAATTACTTTGATAAGGAAAGTTGATTCATTATTCAAAAGGTGGTGAAGTTTTTATTAATAATTATGGTTACTTCAATCATTTTGTTGAACAAGTTATAAAGATAATAGTAGTTTACTTACGTAGTTGATTTGAAACCAATAGAAACATTATGATAAAATGAAAAAGTACTGATAAGGGGTTTGTAGAATGCTCTTCTCTTCGGTAGAGATTAAACTTAATCAGATTATGCTAACTTACAATGAATCTCTTAATAATAAAGTAAAGATAATAACTTTGTGTTGCAATGCATGTATTTTGGAAACAATACTCAAGGAGATGCTAATAAATGTGTTTTTATTTAATCTTAATATTTAATATTAATTGAAATTGTTAAGTTTAAAAATAAATCTGAAATTCATAACAGAATGATTAATATAGACGATAATCAATTATAGCATTAATTATTATTTTTTTATGTTTTATATTATTTTTAATTATTTATATTAAATTATGTATTAATTGAAACAAATGTACTTTATATGCATAAAATTCAACTTGATTTCATTTATCAGAAATTTTGAACAACGTTTGTTTCCATACATTTTTATGTATTGAATATCATTAATGATTTTCATCATACATTTTTTTCAAATAGTATAATTAATACTTTAAGCAACAATTTTAGGAACAAGTATAATTTAAGCTTATTAATAACTAAACTTCATTAACTATCCATAATATTTTAATTGCTGAAAATTCTGTTACACAAGCATTCCGCGACTGACTGTTTAGTTAATATCACGAAAAAAAATTAATCCTATATAAATCCAAAGGATATCTTGAAAGGATTTACATTGTCACAATTTCTCTAAATATATATTGTAACTGTGGCAATGCAGATATATTTATATTGTCACTATAGTATCCCCAGCTTATTTTTGTTCCGAAAGTTAAAAAATGTTGGCTTATAAGTGAGGGCATTGGATTAATTTTATTATGCACAATTAGACTGCAAAATTATAATACTTTTACTTATGTTTGTTTTCATTTTCAAACTAAGTAATTTATTTTAAGTACTTTTTACAAAATATTGTGTAGTAAAATAGTTAATATTTAATCTAATTCAATTAATTGTCTAGTTTAATAATAATTAAATACATTTGATTATTATCAAATAATCAAGCATTTTTAACTATTATTCTTATTTGAATTAACGTCTTCTTAAAGGTTTTTAATCTGCTGAGTCTTTCAGTATTTGCAAAGGTTTTTGTTTAGATTAATAAAGAATAAAAAATTACATCAAGAACTTGATTTTTATATTATAAATCTATTTTTTTATTTTTAAATTAAGTATTTTTATAATGTCGATTTTCATGATAGCTGCTAATATTTAGCAATCAAACTATGATTTGATATCAATTTTGAAAATCATTAAAATTTTTTGTAGGCAGCATATTTCTCATAAAATATTTTTTGATTTTTATTGGCAGCAAAGTTCTGTTTATAAAATCATTTTTATTGAAATTCTTAGTAAATTAAATGAGTCTTTTTGAATATTGTTTAAATGTGTTCTTTGAGAATTTGAAACTACAACTTAATTTTTGGTCAGAAAATTCAAATTAATTGTTGAAGGAATCATTTTTTTGTCCATTTATTTTAGCTTTTACAATATAAAATTACAAACATTTAAATTGATATTTAAAACCTCATTTCTGAATATATTTGAATTTGGTAATTATTTTTCATTTGATATTTCAAAAACATATATTTGTAGGTTATGATAATTTGTCATAAAGTATTATAAAACAAATTCATAATGTAGATTTTAATAAATAACGGTCAAAACGGTCTTAACAAAACTCATTAAAAAATACTGCACAAGTACTTATTTCTAGACATTAAATAATCTTGTAGAAATACGAATTTATTTCGAACTTCATATTGTAGTTAAATTATGATTAAAAGCTTTATTAATTATAACATAATTTGAATAGATTCTAAATTTCCCTTTTAGACAGAATCAATTTATAAGTTAATTAATGGTAAAAAGTAGTTAAAGTTTTAACGCATCAACGTTTTTCTTTAATGAATGGAAAAAGGATTGAAGTGCCACAACTAAAACTACTTTTCTTATTATTATATATTTCTATATAAAAATGGCAAATTTTATCAAAAATATTTGTTTATTAAAACTCTTTTTTTTTTACTTTTGTTAGCTTTAAGGTTTTATATTTTGAAGATAATCTATAATCTGTTACAATTTATTTAATATATTATATTTTCAACGTAAAAAAGTTAATTGTACACGACTTTAATCAAGTACTCCTTCAGGATTACAATTTAATGTGTATTTTAATTAATTTTTGATGTTTTTACTTTTTAAGTTATAGGATTTTGACATAAATAATATAAATTATTATATTTAAATATTAAATTAAAGATATATTTTTCTTTAAATATGCACATTATACATAAATATTTTTAACTTACTTAAATACTGTATTTGATAAAAGAAGTATAAT
This sequence comes from Latrodectus geometricus, assembly GCA_026290005.1. Lineage (NCBI taxonomy): Eukaryota > Metazoa > Arthropoda > Arachnida > Araneae > Theridiidae > Latrodectus > Latrodectus geometricus. The sequence continues at coordinate 445 of JAPDSC010102623.1, read as the reverse complement.
AATTTCATAAATAAGGATTTTAATTCAAGAATGAAAATTATAATAACGATTTATTACTTAGTTTTCCTCCTAAAAACATGCAAATTTTAATTTATATAATGTTATCAAATTAAACAGTTTGAGTTATGATCGCCATTCTTCTGTCTCTATAAATTCCACTAGAGTGATAACATCATTTACGTCACAATATAATAATAACTGTAGTGTGTTTGAAACCTATTATCCTATAATATTTCATACTAGTTTACTTGTGCTAAAAATTAAGATAATATGTATACTGGATAATATTCTACTGAAGGGTGAGTGTTTTTCTAAGGAACACATAATTATAAGATATTCTTTCTTAAGAATTCGTAGAAACTCTAAATCTTTATACTGTACTATAATTAGTTTTAAGTAATAATTTATATATCAATGCTGCATCTTCCCTATAATACTTACATGA
>JAPDSC010102618.1:0-14845 GCA_026290005.1 Latrodectus geometricus | reverse complement strand
GAGCCAGGAACTGAAAGCCAGAACCCCGCTGACGTTGAACTCCATGCCAACCCAGCCCAGGTCCACCAACCCGCCTACGCTGCACCCCGACACGGATACGGACACTACTAAGTAAGTGTATTTTAATTATAACATAAATCAAATCAAAATTGAATCACATTTCTATTATAATGTTTTCGTTTTTGAAATTATTTTTCAAGGAAAGAAATGAATGAAACAAAAAACTAGAATTATTTTTAATACTTTCAAATGTCGAGGATAATGCAACATTGCCTGAGCAGTATATGTTTGAAAATCATCTTAAGCACTTTACAGCCAATTTTCAATTTAGTTTATGACTAAGAGCACTTTACGACTTAACATATTTTAGCATTCTTATTCAATAGTTTTATTGATTTAAAAACAAAATAAACTAAAGTAAGACATGTCTTAATATATTTCAACTAAGAATGCATAAAATGTTCGGCCTGTCTGAAGCATTCCACCTGTTCATGATTGGTACTCTGGTGGTGATCCTGGGGATTTCATTGCTTTCAATGGTTCTAGAGCTGACCAGACTACATATTCTAGGCTTGCAAGTGGCCATCTTCGTGGCCCTAAATTTGATAGCAAACGTAAACTGTTGTAAATGTGGTATCTTTCAGGCTACCTCCAACACCTTCTTTTGTACCTAAGATTTGCAAAGGCTGATTATTGCGAGTCTCCTGTGCTTTTTGATTTTGTGAGGATTGAGGGTCTCGTCGATCTGGTTCAGCAATGTCACACCAGATGGCATCAGAAGCAATACAACAAAAACATAATTAAGTGAAAAAATTTCAACAAACTTTAAGCAATTTAAGTTGTATAAATTCTCTAGACATCAATTTGCAATGAAAATATTTTAACACTTTTGTTAATTATTGGCATTTAATAAGCATTAATAATTTGACTTATCAATATCTTCTTTGGCATATAAAATGTAAATTAAACATATTTTATGCATTAGGCTTGAAATTTGTAAATAAAAGTTCCTGATGGGCATCTTCGAAAAAAAAACAATTAATTTAAAATATCTTCCTAAACTAATAGATTAAAAAGACAAATCAAAACTTTTGTTTCCAAACTTTGAGTTTCTAAGTTTTTATTCAAAAAACTACTATCTATGAAAAGACCGTAAAAATCTATAATTTTTAAGTTGAACAAAATATATACTACGAAAGAATTCCGAATGCATTGCTCTATCAATATATCACAGATTTTCTAAATATTAAATCTATAAAAACATTTGCAATTTTAAAACACGAATAAATGTATTGAAATGTAATTGTATGAAATAATAAATATAATACATTCTTTATTGCAGATCTATAGGACATAACTTAGAAGACTAATGAATTACATTACCCAGGATGTTAACCAATCAAGAAGAAGCGTTAAATAATAAGTGTTCTCTTCACTGACATCATTATTTATTGCATCAACTTCGTATCCTGTGGACACTTTATCGTAGAGCTTATAATTTAAAATCAATTAAGGTATGCTCCAGTGGAACATTTACCATTTCCTGTAAAAAAATATAGATTTAATAAATTATATTTATAAGTACTTGAGATGTATTTTTCATTTTAAATTTCAAGTTCACATAAAGATTATTTTAGATTTTTATAAAATTATCACTTTTTAATATATTAGGTTAACTTCCAAATAGTCATAGTAAATTTAAACTTTAAAAATAGGTTTAACTTTAAAAATAGTCATAGTAAATTTCAAAAAATTGAATAAAATTAAAAATCGTTTAATTTCTTGATTCATAAATGCATAATTTGTTCTGAATTATAAATTTACACTTTCTATACTTTTATAATTTATATCTAATGTAACAGTTTAAATATATAAATATATAATTGCATAGCTAAGCTATTGTATAAGAATATATATATATATATATATATATATATATATATACTATTTCAACAAACCATAAATATTTTACATATAAATTTGATTATATGTTACTCACTACATAAAGAGGAAAACTGTTATTTAAAAATAATAGTAATATTAGAGTTTTTTAAAATAGATATTTTTTTTTAAAAAAAGCGCAGTAAATAGGCTTAATGTGGAAAAGTAAATAAATTTCATTTATCTTAGAAGTCATTAAAAAGTTATCATAATAATGACCGTTAAATTATAATAAATCGCAAGTAAATTATTATTGAAAGAAAACTATAATAAATAGCAATTTAGTCACTGAATAAAAAAATGTTGCCATCTGCATACTACATTATTGTTGAAGTACTTAAATGTCAATATTTGAAAATTAAAATTATAGGTGATCAGTTAGACTCATAGTTAAAAGTAATTGATCATCTGAAATCAACTTCTTATTAATTTAAAAATAAATATGAAAGTAAAATAAATATTAAATAAGTAAAAGTACTTAAACTAATTCTTAGAATAAATTCATAAATAAATAATTATTTGCAATGAAGTTGGAAAAAATAAATATTTATTTAAATATATAAAATATAATAATTATTATTAAAATATATAGTTATTTAAAATTGATAGTTAAATGAAAAAGGAAAATAAGTAGGTCATTTTAATGTAAAATTATTTAATAAAAATATATAAAAAAATATAAGAAATAAAATAAAAATATAAAGAGAAATAAAAATAATAAAATGACACAATTGATCAATCCAACTATTCGTACTTAAGGACATAAAAGTCAAAGAAAGGTAGCAACATACAACTTACAAATCATGTTATTATTAAAAAACAAGCAAGTTATATATAAATAAAAATAATAATATATTATAAAAAAATAATATGATACAAATAAAAATTTAATTCCTACTTAAGGCATCAAAGAAATATTTTATTTTATTTATTTTTTATTAAATTTCTCATCGTCCGTTTGTGATATAGGTTTGTGAATGTCGTTAATCTAGTATGTTTGTTTAGTTTATTGCTTGGATTATTTTTATGCTTCGATGACATTCGATCCAAAAACATGGAAATTCTACGCCCACGTTCTACCAATTCTGCTATTGCAAGACCAACTTTCCTTTGAACTAGATTGCAGAAAGTTCTTTACGAATAATTTTCATTCATTTATTTTTTTTTTAACTGGAAAAAATTCTTTCTTTTTTATACTTTCTCTCTCATTAATGTATTTCAAAACCGCAAAGTTAAATTTGATAAAAGGAAGTAATAAACTTATTTAAAGATAATAAAAATAAATAAACTTAAGAATGTAAGAAATGTTAAGATAGATATAACAACTGTTGATGCCAACAGATGGTACCACTAGCCAATAGCCCATTTTTCTTTCACATAAAATGAATTCATTAAATTAATCAATGAATTAATTGTTGAACTATTTGTTGATCAATGAATTAATCAATGATTTATTTGTTTCGGAAATGCACTTTAAAGAATATATTAAAGTCGATCAGATGTTATTAACAGATTATAGTGTTGTATTTCTATAGGAAAAAAATAGTGTACTCTAATAAAAAAAAAAACTCTATTAACATGAAAAGGCTCTATTAACATCAAGTTTCATCCACTACAAGTTTAGAAAAATGTATTTGAACTTTAGTAGATGAATAAAAATTATTATATTAGCAATTGAAATTTTGAACAAGATATATTATATATAAAGAGATAGAGATAACTAATATGAATGAATAAACAGCATTCATAATATGAAAAGGGAAATGGAAAAGAGAAGAAAATATTTAATAATAAAAAGAAGTTAAAAAGAGTTTATTACAATTGTAATCAAATAAAGTTCATGAAGGAACACGAGTGCTTAATCAGCAAGAAAGATTTTAATTATATCTATTGATAAATCAGATAATTTTTAGACAAAATTTGGATTATTTTGACTTTAATTAAGACTTAAGCAATTATATAATATTTACAGCATTTAGGAAAGTTGATCAAGGTTACTTTTTTGAGAAAAGTATGAGCTTATACAGAATTTAATAAAACAAAAATTATGGAAAGGCCAGCAGATGTAAGATCATCCGGACCGTAGCTTCCAGAAGAAAACGTGTACCTAATTTTTGAGAAAAAATTGGATTCGATATTTCTTAGTATTTATTATTAACTTACTTTTGTTCAAAATGCTGAAATGAATTCTTGCGTATAGACCAGCTAAAAACAAATCTAATGAGTTGTGGAACGGTTGTATGTTTTCTTCAGTAACGAAGCTATTAAATATCGTAATCGAAATTCCATTCCACATTCCAATGCAGCTCTGATGGCAGCATATTAGAAAATTGAAAAAACTGTTGCTGCATTAGTCAAAAAGAATATATATATATTTCAAAACTTATAAAAAATATAATTATCATGATTTTAAAAATACCCCTGTTGGAATGAAAAAAGAGGAAAATTTAGTGTCATACACATATTTTTCTCTAACCCTGGAAATTAAGCATAAAAAAACACCCTTAAAAAAGAAGACAAAGAATCAAGCTTAGCTGTATAAATAAGATTTTTATTCAGTGTCCACGGAATTTTCGTCTAGGGTTGAATAAAAAATTTCATGAAATCGAATGAAGCTTATTACCAGAATTTTGGATTCTAGTTAACTTAAAATACAAATTTTGTTTCATTTTAAAAATTTTGATTACAGTGTTTGTTTATAGTTTAAAATATAATTAATTCCAATTTATAAGAGCAATTTAAAAATGCTTATGCCGTGAAGCATATTGTTCCGGAATTCTACCCACTTCAAAGACAGATGCGTATGTTTCGTACCCTCTTTTAAAATTGTCATCTATGTATATTTACAAAGGAAAGAGAAAAATGTGTGAAGGAAATTTTATCTAAAGTTTGTATACCTGTATCAATTAGTGATGCATAACTACAGTCAACCTTCTTATAACGTGGTGAGTGCGTGCCGTGTTACATAGAATACCGCGCTATAAGAAACTCGGATTTCCCCATACAAGACTAATTCGTAGCGGGTTCTATGGAAACCGCGGTATTAGAAGTTCAGAATTTGTACAAATCACATCATTCGTAACGCGTTATATGGAGACCAATAAATACATAAGACAAGATAAATTATTTTTATTGAATTGAAGAGTTCATATAAGAAAATAATAAAAAAATGAAACATAAACTAAACTAAAAAACTGTTTTCCAACAAAAGCAAGAAAGAATTTTGTAAAATTATGTTATCTTTCAACACTCATCTTTGCTGTCAGATATGAGTCGCTTAACTCGTCGTATTTTAATGGGCAAAATGTCTTTTTCACTTGGTTCATCTTCACGTTAGTTTTCCGCTTGTAGCTTTTTTTTCTAAAACCACTTTATAGAAAGCTAAGCAATTTCTTAACTCTCTTTTAAACTTTGCACTGCGCACCGTTGAATGATCAGTTTAAATGAAATAAAATTCTAATTCTCTAGTGAAATTTAGCCCTTTTTTCACATCCTGTAAATCGAGATTTGTCACCCGTTAGTTTTTCTTATTTTCGTTTACCAATGCATTTGAGGTGGGTGCATCAATTAATTCCAACAGTTCCTCCTCATCTAAAGTTTCTTCCCCGAGTACTAGTTCTCTTATATCCTGATGGTTTACTAATGGTTTCAAATTCTTCATCGCTTAAACAAGAATCAGTATTTACTAATTCTGTAACTGGGGATGAAATTATGGAATCATCTTGTATTGTTTGAACTATTTGAGGTAAAAGAGGTTTCCAACACACATTAAGCATTGATTATTTAAATTTTGCGCAAGCCGATGACACGGTTCTAATACAATCTAAAATAAAAAATTCTATCCACACTTAAGTAAGAGTTTTATTTTCACTAATTTCTAATCTGTCGAAAATAGTTTGGAAAAGTTGGCGTGTGTAGTACATTTTTAAATTTTGAATGACTCCTTGTTCCAAAGGTTGTGTTAATAACGTGCAGTTAGGAAGACAATTTCCGCATTTGGATGTTCCTATTCTATGTTGTGGCAGACAGCGTTATCAAGAACCAATAAAACTTTAAAATACAATTTTTTTTCTATCGTATAGGTTTCCACTGCTGGGATAAAACAATTATAAAACTAATCCTTAAATAAATCTTAAGTCATCCAAGCTTTCTTACTAGATCGTCCAAATTCAGGCAATGACGGCAAACTGATGCCGTAAACGGCTAAGAAAAAAGCTTGAATATTTATATAAACATATACAGTTAAAACTATTCATTGAGTGCACGGAAAGAACTAATGGGATGTTGTTGAGCGGAATCCACGCTGTAAGAGAACCGCATTATAGGAGGGCTGTCTCAATTTCAGCTCCGCGTTATATGGAAACCACGTTCTGAGAGTACTGCGTTATAGGAGGATTAACTGTACATAAAACTTATAACAACTTTAGTCATAATAATAAATCATATGTGAATTTTGATTTCTATTCATTGTAACGTATAGTATGTAACCCCGACATACCTGCATTCAGAAGTCAAAAATAAAACCTATCTAATTGTTTAACAGTGACTGGAACCATAAGCTCTGAAGAGCATTATCACAACAATAGGCCACTGTAGGTTCATAAATTTATATGAATTCTAAGTCTAAAAAATATACACTATTAGAGCGAGGCCTTTCTGTGTAGATAATATTTTGGAATTCGTTCAATTAATGTGTTTCGCTTATGGGATGATATTTCACAGATGCATGTGTGGGAAGGGAGGAAAGTACCTTCGCACCCAATCACCCACTTCGATGGAAATGAATGCAGAAAGCAGTTTTAAAACACCACTGAAATCTTGTTTTTAGATTGCAATTTAAAGTATTATTGTGGTGTATAGTAATTAAGGCAAAACTATTAGTTTAAAAATCAGAAGAAAACAAGACAACCTGTTCTGCAACTAAATTTCTTTGTACTTATTTAATGTTTGTCAATAATTATAAAACTGAAAATAGAAACTTGTATCCAGCAATTAAAGGAAATAGAGATTTAAAATACAAAAGAAATATAGAAATACGAAAAATTTAATTTAGGTACGACTTAAGGATTAGGAGTGAAATTTATTCCTGGTAGTTTATTGCTACACAAAAATTTTCAGAACCTAAATGCACATAAACTCACATAAGCTTATTAGGATTGTTACTCAATTTTAAAGAATTTTTAAGGTTGATATATTTAATAAGCTAACTACGAGAATACTAAGATAACATGTTTAACAAGAGTAATTTATTTTCACAAGATAGATAATTTTGTATTTGACTAAACATCCGATAAAATAACCATTCTAAATTAAAATATGTAATTCTTGTGCAACTGTTATAAAATTAAAGCAGTATGTTTAAAACACAACAAATATAATAATTGTGAACTACGTGAATAAAATACAAATGAAAAATTTAGTAAACAAGCTATGACATTATACATCGATAGCGATAAACATCTCCACTGATATCTTAAATTCCTCTAATAAGCAAACACATTTCTGTATTTTTGTACTGAATCTGGATGTTTTATGATTTTATTTGATGTGAATGTTAATTTATATTATATTTTACTTTTGTTTGTTTCCTGTTTATTTTCTTCAACTCGTGTAAATTAATATTTAATAATACATACTAATTTTAATATTTTAACAATTTATTTAAAAAATCACATAGTTATGTATAACACTTTTAACTGCATTAATTTAACATTAAATAAGAACACGAATTTATTACTTTTCATTATCAAATACAGATTTCATATGGAAAGAACAAGCTTTAAGAATCATATTGACTCATTGTAAGTTAAACAAATTATACAAACATTTAAAAATTATCAATTGATAAATTTTATCAATCAAATCATCTAGGTTCATCGGTTACTTTGAGAATTAATCAATTTTAAAAATTATGTCGCGAAACACTTTGTTTTACCCTTTTTGTTTCATGATATTCAAAACTTTGCTGTTACTTTATAAAAAGAGCAATTACCTAATTCTGACAAAGTTTCCATTTTTTGCTTTATTTAAAAATCTTTATTTACTTATTTTAAAGTTGAGTGCTATGAATTGCTTAAATTTTAAAATTGTTTTATTAATCCACATATGTATAAACTGCACACACACGTTCGAATTTAATCATGCACAGAACTATTTTATTGATGTCATCTGGTGGCGACGTGAGTAACTGATAATAAATCATTAAATGATAATCTTGCAGAGAAAAAGTTTTAAAATATACCAGTGATTCAAAAATTAATTTTAAATGGCCTGTTTTTTGTTAAAAATGTAATAATCATTTTATATATTCGTTGTTCTGAGATGTACTGATTATTTTTATAAATGAATTCATAATTATAATGACATTTTTGCTTATTCAATAACAGTTATAAACTGAGAATTTTAAAAAGACTACTTTATCAGTGATTATTTTATCAGATTAAAATTTCAAAATAATGAAATTTCTTGTTTGAAACCAAAATAAAAATTAGTGATATTTTTTCAATTAGTGTGCTTTTAATATAAAATTGTAACAATTTTGTAATAAATTTTAAAGTAATAATTGCACATTATTTATTACGGAATAAATAATCATATTACGCTTTATAATAAATGAAAAAATACTTATTACATAACAATTTTATAGCAAAAACAATAAAATTATGTTTACAATAATTGCATACTGTCAGATGTACGTTCGTTCCTAAGAAATCGTAGGGACCAGTGAAACAATTCTTAAAATCGAAAGTTCATAAAATAAAATAAATAAATACTAAATGTTGTTGCCAACTGTTTTTTCCTTCAGCAACTTGATTAGTCCTTATAAATAACATACTAGTAAAAATCAGTATGTTAAATTTAAAAAATACGCATTGCAAAATATAATTCAAACTTAACAATTCTCAGTTTTATTTTCTTAGAGATTAATTAGACAAAGTTTTCACATCTTTTTGTTGTTTCAAAACTTTTTTAAATTATTTTCTCATTTTTTTTCGACATCAGAAGACACATTTTCATTGTTGTTTTCCTCAAAAAAATAAACTTTTATTTTATTAGTTGTTCATACGCTTGTTTTCCTTATGGTCGTAGCACTATGCCATATTATTTTTGTTAGATACCTGAAACTTTTTTTTCAGATTACTTCATAATGTCCTTAATGCGGTTGTTTTTATTATAAATTTATATTCCCCCAATTCAATCATTTAATAATTTAATCATCCGCTAGTTTATACAAACAAATTACATCCGATCTCCGCATCCTAAAAACAGTTAAATAAAATTTCGAGTTAAAGCAGGTTTCTTTGTCGAAGTTCATGGATGAGTTACTCATCTTCATTCGTGAAGTAAATAATGTTCTTGGGTTTCTCTCGGCTATGGTGTTTTCGGTAGTTATATTTACATGTTAAATGACCTATATATCACTTTTTTGCAACAACATTTCAAGCTTAGATTCAAGCATTTCAAACCCATTGCGCTTAGAATATCAATTTCATAAGGTGATTCCAATCCATGATCCCTCCTTGCAAAATAATCTTACGATATTTTCACTCGAAGCTTTAATTATATTCTGACACATGAGCTGTAATATGAGATTCAGATTAGGTAGAAATACCAGATGAATTGTATAAAAAAATCTTGTATTTTAACATCAGCAGTGTTGTTACTTATCTACAATTCAGAAGTAATTACGATTCTCTAATATAGTGGAATAACACAATCACAATTACATCTATTAGACCCTGAGAGTTTAACACTGAGAAAAAAATTTGTAAATTGATCTAATCTAGAAATTATTCCAAGTTCGATCTCTCACCAAGCTATATATTAAGTTTATGTAAGCATAAAAACTTACTTTTTAATGAATACCAATACTATCTTCAAGACGGCTTAAAGACGATTGAAAGCTGAAATTTTCCAATAATCCATGATCGGTTTTAACATTTTATTTTACTGACAATACGAACATATACACTCAAAAATTATGAATTTCTATTGCAAATACTTCTAGTCACTCTTACACTTATAACTCTTTTTTATTTCACTTATCCTGAGACAAGACAAAAATAGTTTCTAATAAAAGTTATTTCTAAAAATGCGTCACTGAAAATGTTTTAATAGCAAACATATGTAATAGATAAATGATGCTATCTATTACATATGTTTGCTATTAAAACATCAAATATAATATTAATGAAGATACAACAGAGCCTGTTAGCTGTTAGCTAGGAGTTCATAAAGTCTTGAGTGTTAGTGAAAAAAATCGTTAACTTAATTTTTTGCATGATATTTACATAATTTTTTATAATTAACATATTGCAGATATTAAAATAGTGTAATTTTTTTTTATTCCAGTGTTATTTAAAAACATAAGAAATGAGATAAAAATGCTTCTAATGAACAAAAATAAAACTTTTTGATAAAAAACGAAAAATTTGAACTAAAAATATACTAACCCACAAGCATGTTACAATTGCAGTCCCTTATTTAACAAATGGGGTACACTATAGAAACTTTTCATCTGAAAAAAGAATGTAATGTTTTTAAATTCCTGTGTAATTTTTTGAATACTTGAAATTAAATAAAAATATTATTAAAATGCAAGCAAATATGTATCGAAACTAAAAAAAATGATGTCCCATAAATATGTAGCATTTGTACTTTCTAGCAACTAACATTTGAACTTAAAAAAAAGTCTTTGCTAAAAATATTTACTTAAAGATTCATTTCTTCAAGTTTTTTAATTTAACGCCTGCTACTTTTTAAGCATTCAAAATTAAATATAAATGTTATAAGCAAAAGAAACATTTGAATTGAGAAAAATTGTCCTACAAGCATGACCTTGCACCCTACGGACAAATATAACTCACAAAATATTTTTAGCAAAAAATTTTAAACAGAAATCAAAAACATGTAAATTTTTTATTTTTTAAACATTAAAAGTTAAAATGCAAAAATAATAAGCAAAAGCAAGTACTTTTAACTCTTCTTCTGTTGGTAGTTAAAAAAGGAATTACAGCAATTTATTCACCAAAAGAAAAACAATTTGGTGAATAAATTGCTGAAATTCGGTTTATTTTTTGTTTTTCTTTATATATATTTGAGGAATAGATATCGTTTTCAACTTCATTTTAGTAATCCAGCAGAAATTCTATCAATAAAAGTATCATTTAACAAGACAAATTCAAGTATAAAATAGCAATATTTTTGTATAAAACTTTTTTTTTTTTTACGTGAATTTAATTCTTTTTGAACAACTTGCATCAATACGATTATCTTTCATACGTCGGTAAGTAACACTCATTATTAACCTATCGGGAGATGACGTGGTTAATTAAGCTGCCATGAATCTCATCAGTAGTTAGTATGTCACATAGAAAAGTCCGATTAAATGTTTGGGTTTCCTAAAGTTGGATTACTTTCAAAGTTTAAAATTCATTTTTGATGAGATCGAAAAAAAGCTAATCATGATTTCTTCCATATCAAGAACTTCTTTTTTTATTTGTGTATACTGCAGATATAACTATACATTGATTCAACAGAAAATGACTTTGATATAATGTTAAGAAATCGATATTCATAATTTATAATGTAATACTATAGTTTTATGATCTTTGCATCAGCTTCAGATATAGTTTTAAAATCATTTCATAAATTATGTTATAAATATCAAAAGTAATAAATTTTATAAAATTCTTTGTATCAAAAACAAAAATGAAAACAGATTAATGAAACGATTAAAGATTAAAAAAGTTATACCCAAGACTAGAATTTCCATTTCACATATATTATATTGGGGAAAAAGAAATCTTTTTTTACATGAAGTTTATACAATTTGTTGCGAGTTAGCTTTGCAAAAAAAGATTTAATACTGTTTTAAGGCTGGTCCTTAGGTTCTGGGGGTTCTGGGCTTACTAGCGGTTATCTTCTATAATTTGTCATATTTTACAGACAATTTTGACAAAGATGCCCCAATACAAGGTACATCTTTAATATCAAAAATACACATACTGAGTCGACGATATCAAAATTGCACGTAACTTGATGTTACAATATCGTCATAATTTCATGAACACCATTCAGAATTTCAATTTTGTATTTTAATCTTTATCAAAGAAAAATTGTAAAATGTGCCCAAATACTTTCCTTTTTGAATTTCACTTTTAAAGCTCTGTAATGCATAAATGCATGGACCAAGCAAAAAAAGAGAAATAGAATTTTTTTTAGTGCAAAGTGCCTCTTTTATAACGAGCATAAATCTGAAATTGCTTGAACGATACTGTATGAGATATCTATCACTGCAGCTTTCAACAGAAAAAATAATGAATTATTTTCCTCAATGAGTCTTAATATAATTCCAATATTTGCATTTCCATTTGACACATTTGAAAAGACACAGTGACTGAATCTTACAATCTTTGATGTATTTCATGATTTTAGAAAAAAAAATATTTAGTAAAGGGAAAATTTAACTGACTAATATTAATAACAAGGTATATAAAATTTAGAATTTTCAGTCAACACATAAAAAGTTTTAATATCATCACAATCTTTCTTTTTATTTTTTCATAACACTGAGAAGAAACAATAACTTTAACAATTTTAGTAAATTTTATGTTTTTAGAAAAAAATTTTCTTTTGCAAATAGAGAATATTTAACAAATCAATTTCAAGAATATATACATAAAGGAATTTGGGAACAATACTTATCTTCCATCGTTAAAATTTCAGACAAAAGATATTGCAGCAATTAACAGACTTCATTAAAATTTGATAACAGAGGAAGTTCCATAGAAAGTGACATGGAAACGATCCCCACCCCTCCCAAAAAATGTTCTAAATTCTTTCGTGGCTTGCCCTGAAAGTTCAAGCCGGGCGGAGAAAGGTCGTTTGACAACCTTGCCAAATCAGGGTGGGACAGGTAGGTGTCCCTTGGCAAGATCAAGACCAAGAAAACTGGACATATTTTTAATTTTTTCTCACCTATTTCTGAGTATATAAGGTCCGATACCAATCGACGGAGTATCATTCCTCTTCTGGTCTCTAGCATTTTCCCTCTCTCAGAGAAAGAAGTAATATAAACCCTTCAACATGATGATCAAGGTAAGAAATTATTATATATTTTGGAAATATTGCTAGTTATCATTAATTTTAAATTTCTTAAATATCTAATCTATCACTTTAAATTTTGGTTTATAAACTTCATTTTGAAAGAGAAATTAATTTGTTTATTTTAATAAAATTATTATAAATAAAGTTATTATTTATTTATTATAATTAAATGATTTAATACTTTAATGAAATTAATTTATTAACGAAATTGATTTGTAATTCAAGAAATATTTTCTAATTAAATAGTTAAATTCGTCTATTACTTTCTATGCTTAAAATTTTTATTGCGAATTTTTTTTATCTTTATGTCACACGATTGTGAATCGGTTAACAGAAAAATTTTACATAAACAGTAAGCCCTGTATAAAATTAAAAATAAATATATTTTTTTCATTAAAAAAGGAATTATATTTAGAGTTTTAAAATAATTCATAAAATATCTCAATTGTTACAGCTTAACTTGGTAAAGGAGAAATAAGGTTATTCCATTGTAATTATGGATTTCACATCGCTGTAAAAATGCATAAATACTGATATTCGACTTTTTTCTAACATGTTTAAAATTCATTCTAGATATTTTCTGAGAATATTGTTCTCAGAGTTTTGTCAATTTCCTATTCAGCATTTTTGTTTTTACTAAATTAAATTCCTAAACGATGATATGATATCGATTATCTATGAGAGATTATCGAGGCTGACCACTTATTAATAGTTGTAGCATCATCATTCAGAACCTAAATATCCATCTTAAAACAGTTTTAAAATCTTTTATGCTAAGCGAATCCGCAAAACAAGTTACATAAAATTCACATAAATATAAAGGATTTCTTTATCCCCATAATATTTCCATTAAATAGGTAAAAAAAATATTTTTCTATTAAAATATTAAATTTGAATTGTAACTAGAATTACTATTTAAGTCCTAAATTAATCTAATCTTATGATAATGATTATTAAGCTCATAAAAATTTATAATTTTTCTAAAAATATTTAGTTCAAAATTTTTTTAGCATGCATAGAAGACTCTTAATCATGTTGTAAATTGTAACATTATATACTTTAAGTTATAATAATGCTTTATGTTGCTGCAGTGAATTTAATCTCTTTAGAGATAACTTAAAAACATTTAATTATTTAAATTTTATTTATTTTAAGGTTATCCTCCTCGCTTCCCTCGCCGCCGTTGCATTAGCTCAATACGGCCATGGATATGGCGGTTATGCTCACGACGACTACGTAAGTTACTCTCTCTTTCTTTGCATTTTTATATCAAAAATAGTTTAAATTGCTTGCTAAAACTTTTGAAGTTATGAGAATTAATTTTATTAAATACAGTTCATCTAAGGAATTTATCATATGTAAGCATAATATTATTTTCCATCTTATCATCTTATGAAGACTTCCTATACTTAGAAGCAAACATTAGTTTACAGTAAAATAAATAAAGAGTTAAAAAAATACATTAGTTTACGGTTAAAATAAGCTATTAAAAATAATAGCTTTATTTATTTACATTTAAAAAATAAAGCTAAAATTAATTTTTAAGAAAACTAAATAAAAAAGGATACGGTAAAATTAAGAACTAAAATTATAAATAAAAATAGCTTTTTAAAAAAAAAAAAGAAATATGTTAATACACCAAAATTGAAAGTTAAAATTAATTTGCAGTTTTTCTCAAAAGTTGGTACGAAATCTTAACGATAAATAAAAATGAAGTTTTATTCATAGAGTTTAGTTTATCATAGAACATATGTTCCATCAAATTCTTTAATTACAAGAAATTTCTATTTTTTTT
>JAPDSC010102616.1:0-12483 GCA_026290005.1 Latrodectus geometricus | reverse complement strand
AATGAATCGCAGTTAAACCACCTGCATCACAATTTTTCTTTAAAATTGCAACACCATTTGGTTATCAGTTTTTATGTAGACATTGAACATTTTATTAATTTAATGAAATACGTGTACATATTTATACTAAAGAAAGTATAATATAAAGCATAAAATGTAATAATGAAGAGTATAGTAAAGTAGAAGAATAAATTTTTTTATTATTCACCTAAAATCGAATATCAATAAAATAGTATACACATCGAATAGTATATAAGAAAAATTCATCGAAGAATATTTATTGTAATATAAAAATAATGGTACTTATGTATTAACGCCACCGCAGCTAATTTCACGCCAAAACTTATGTAGAAGTAGTGCTTAATCTATAGTTAGAAAATTTCTTTTTTATATTTATGAAAAAATTACTTATAATTATAAAAATAAGTTTTCTGATTATAAGGAAATTTCTTTGAAATTCAATCGGCTTAAAAAGCTGCGGTGGCATTAATACGTAAGTACCCAAATAAATTTTGAACCATTTCACAGTTTTTAGATTATATATATAATTTGTTAATAATATTTTTTTAGCTTTCCATATATTACATGAATTAAAAAAGTTTGTTTTGGTTTCTTGGTTTAAATTACCTGCCCATAGAAACTAAATTTTATTTCAAAGAGATCTGAAGCAATTAATGAAATCCAATACATTAGTATGGCTATTTGACACAAATAATTTTTATGAAATTTATGAAAAATTTAATAATATTTATGTAATTTAGCAATCCAGAAGAGAATGATATTTTCTCGTCATAAAAAAATTTAATAATAAATATTAAAAACGGGAACTACAATAAAATTTTGACAACCACTCCCATAATTTTCCAAACGTAATATTTTTCACTTTGGCATAACAGAAAAATTTGTTTTTGAATATGTCAAAACGTTTCATGAATATAAATTTCATTAGATATTCGTTCATTTTGTATGACCATCATACAATTATAGTAATTTATATACAATAAATATATATATATCCATGGTACTTATAAATAAACACTAAGTTGGAGAAAATACTATTGCGGGATTTGAAAAGAAGATTTTGAGGAATTTTCTTGGCAATAATTGGAAAATGAGATTTAATTTGGAATTATATAGGATATATAAACAACCTGACATTGTTAAATATATAAAATTAAATAGAATGAACTGGATAGCTTATATGTTTCAAATGCATGCTGTTAACACTATAAAAAAACAGTTCACTTTAGACCTGTTGGAACTACAAAGCAGGAAAGACCACGGATAAGATGGACCGACTCGGTTGAATCAGATTTCCTTACAATTAATGAGACAAATTCGAGGTCAAAGATTTATCAGAGGTTGTCATGGAAACATCTTCAGAGGAAGGCACTGGTTCACACTGGGCTTTCTGACCAATTATGTTGATAATGATGACATAACAATTCATTAATAAGAAAAATACGACCATTCTTTAGCTTTATGCAAACGTTAATGCAATGTTCGATATTTTTATATAATTAATTTATAAAATACAGTAAAATGTAATAATTTCCTTCCTTCCAGTAGAACAAATTCCAGCCATTTAAGAGCTGTTAAAATCATTGGAACGTAGTATTTTCGAAGATTTTTTTATGGAATTGAGCTTATGTGAACAAATACCTTTGATGCTAACACTTTTATTAAAATACTGATCCATCAGATTTGTTCCATATAAACACACATTGACCTTTCAATGATAAATATAGGAGCAAAAATTGTAAAAAATAATTTTACAGGGAATAATTTACTTCATTTCGACAAGTTATCAAAGTTAGATTTGTAAAAATGTACTGGTTAGTACGATGACAATAAGAAAATCCAGCCTGCATCATAATTTAATCATAGAATATTTAATCAAAGCGGTATCTTGAAAAAATCAGAATTTCTCTAGTAAGAATTTTACACTTTTGACTATTACGTTTGGTTATAAATTATACGATATTACTTGCCTCGAAAATTTATTTTATAAAATTTTAAAGTAAGAGTTGTTTGATGCCTAGTGAAATCGCTAAACTATCAAATAGGTGATGGAATTAATAAGTAATTGTACAACCAAAGGGATCATTTCAATATACTACTCAAGGGTTTAAAACTTGGAAAAGAATAAAACTCAACATATTTGAAAATTTTTAATTTTTTAAAAAAAGATCGTAAAATTAGTTAAAATATTCCCTAATTATATCAGAATATGTGTATATTATGAAATGTTCTATGAAATATGCTCTGTTAAAACTAGAGGGCTAATACATTAATCGGTAAAGGTATGACTAAATATTTTATTTAAACATTTTGCATTTTCAATATGAAATAATAAAATAAATTATGTAGTTGAATCCTAATATAAGGTTTTTCACAAGCAGAATTTAATTTCTTTCTTTCTTTATTTTAAAAAAATAATGAATTTCTTTTAAGGACAATTTCCTGAAATATGTCGATAACAAACATAGTATATTTTCATTTAAACTTTTAATAATTGTTTGCCCGCTTTATAGGTGAAATTTATAGTATTTTTATTTTAAAATGTTAGAGTCTCACTAAAGGTTCTTTTCTATTTGTGGTTAGCCGTCTCATAGAACTCTGAATTTTAATCATCTATAAAGGAAATTCTGCATTAAATTCCATCTGAGTTCTGAATATGAACTTGTCTTCGAATGAAAATATAAATTCCGGATCTTTTATTTCCATTCTAATTTACTTTTTATTTTTATTTTATTTATTTGTTTTGAAGTAAAAGGAAAAAGATTCCATGGAATGTTTTTGATAAATTCGTTTCAATTGAAAACAAATAAGCAATTGTAAAGCGACATAAAGGAAAATAATAGCATATTTGGGCAACTTTGATGCTGGTGTTTACAAATAGATTGTAGAATAATACTTTCGGGTTTTTTTTTTTCTCAATAGTCTTAGAATTAAAATCATGTATATTAAAACCTGCAATTATATTTTCGAGATATTTGCTCATATCATTCAATTGTTGGCACATTTTATTCTCGATTTTAATATTATTATCTGACAAATATTTCTTTCGTTATTAAGAAATCCAATTCCTTATATTAATTAAGTAAAAAGCCATATAAAATTGATTTTATATTGAATGTAAATTCCTCTCTTTTGGTGTTTGAAAAGAAGAGTAATGCATTCCAATACTTCTTTTTTTTTTATCATGAATTGCATAACATAGCGACAGACCTTGAGATTCCTGTTCTGAATGATTAAAATAAAATTAATGAGCAGATTCTATATCGATTTTTTGGAAAAGATTTATCGTTAACCTTCTGCGATATAAAGACGAATTATTACTCGCAACATTTTGAACAGCATTTAAATTCCGTGAATAATTATAAAACTAAATTCCCTTATTTACATGTTTAATTATTCTCAAATAAGCTCGTCTAAAGAGGATAATTTTTAGACTTTTTTTTCACTAGAAACTTCCTTAGTTTTTCTTACAAAAATAAGATACAAAATATATTGTCATATTATATGTTTTTCATAACTTATACATAAATTATGATGTTGGTTATAAAAATAATGTTGACGTTTACAATGATAATGGTCATAAAATAAAGAATATTTTGTTTTATTTTCATCATTAAAAAATGATTTTAATAAAAGAAAGATTGTTGTGAAATTTTTTACCACAAATCATCACAATCATCTATTTTTAAAATTACAAAAATTGAAAGAAATTATTGAAAAAACGACTAACTTGTAATTTTTGCATCAAATATAAGACTAAAATATGAAACATGTTGAAAATTCCTTCTTTTTTAATTGAACCAAATATTTTCCCTTCAAATTGTAACTTGGCATCTACACCTATTAAACGATTAAAATCAAATTCGTAACTTAAATAATTCCACTAAATACAAATAAAATAGTTTATTAAAATGTTGTTAAATTACTCAATCAGTATATTGCTCATTAAGTAGAATTTTAACTTATTATGTTCCTTAGATTTAGTGTAATCAAAGTAACAAATTAATAGTTCAATGTATTCTCTTGCCACATTTATAAATGTACAAGTGATAAAAGTTCTTAAAACATCAAATTGAAATTTTTGAATCAGTATCTTTAGTTAAGATAAAATAACTTATATTTGTCGATATTCCTTCGACACATCATGAAAAATTGCAATATTTCATTACTTCTTCTTCTATTGACACGACAGTCCCTGATGAACAAGGCTAATAATATGAGATATAATATGAACAACATTTCACCGTTGATCTTTATCTCGTTAAACAAATGTAACCGCTTGATAAAAACCAGTTTTTATTTTCCGTTTACCGTTTCTTTTACCTGATATTATTTTCATATAGATAAAAATCCTCTTATAGATTCTAAATAATATATTTTTTTTAACTTCAAAATTGTTTTTCAAACTCAATTACAGTTTTCATCACAAATAGTTTCTTTGTTAATTAGAAATAGAAACATAAATTGATAGAATGATTAAATTTTGTAGCACTTTAAAAATATTAAGGAATTATTTCTTAATAAAATATTACACACTCTTTAATTCTATTAAATAAAAAGCATTTATATTACTAGTAATATAATATATATTAAAATAGTGTAATACATCAACATCACATCGTTATTTATGAAATCAATAAAAATCTCTCAGTTGCTTTATTTCAAATCACATTTATAATTTGTATAAAATGCTTCTCTCGTGTTTGTGTAAAATTGCATCATTTGCAATGTTTCGCATGTAAATTTTGCAAAATATTTTACAACGCTTGTTTTTTTTTTTTTTTTTTTTTTTTTTTTTAGCATTAAGATATATTTTTTTCCAGTTTTGCAAAATCAACAATGTAACGTTTACACACATACATATAAAATATGTATTGTATAAAACATATACGCACACACATAAAAAATTACACGTATATGCATATACTTGCACAAGTATATGTAAGTACGTATTAGTATAAAATTTGTATTGCTGATAAATAAATTATGATTTAATATTTGAATTAAGTAATCTCACTGTAACAATCCCATGCTGTTTCAAAAATGTGGAAAAATATTTTTAAAACAACTCATATTAAAATTTAAAAAATTTGATAGATACCAAATCTTATCCGATAAACCATCCTAACAATTCTTATTTGCTTAGCAATTCATAGATGACTGTCTGGAGGTTTTGACTTAGCTATTAAATATTACAATAAGTAAAAAACATTATATTAAATTAATGTATATAAACGAATTAATAAATTAAATATTTAGAACAAATTTCAAAAGTCTTTTAAAATTTAGCATATAGTTGGAACAGATATTCGTGTAAATTGTTGTACTTTAAATTACAATAAGTTCTTAGAAATTCATGGATATAATTTTATTTTATTCATTATAAAGTAAAACAATATTTAATAGAAAGATATTTGCTCTAAACTGTTGAATAAAGCTTTCAAGGGATTGTTTTATAATGGGGTTCCAACGACATTCAAATCTGTATAAATTAAATTTTATTATACTTATAAAAATAAAATAGGACTTCTCTTGATCCTCTAAGATTTTCTCTTGATTTTCTAAGATTTTCTCTTGATTCACGAACTTTCTAAGCAAATGCATAAATGTGTTTTAAAATTCAATAGCATTTTAAATAATATTTTTTAATGGGAAAATGATGTTCACTGACTGACTTAGGTTATTATTACTCTAACTTTTCTATTTTAAAAACAACAGCAGTTGAAACGATATTGAATTTTTACTGAAATCATTTCGCGATAAGTTCGATCGATCCAAAATGCCGAATACCATTGATTTATTAAGCTTAGAGATTATGAATGAAGGTTGATAGGATTAAAAACGAGGAAAAGGACGAAGCTAAGCGGATTCAGAGGAAAAAAAAAATTACCTTCAAGCTTTATTGGCTTCTTCAAGACGAGTGGACATAATCATGCAGAATTTTCTTTATTTGTTCTTTTTTCTTTTTGTTTTAAGGTGAATCGAATCGCTGAACTCGGAAGAATGAAGGTTAGAGATGACATGAATGATCAGATTTCCTTTCTGACTCAGATCGTGAAGGTTGATAGCTGCGAAGGATACCTGAAAAACTGTATTTGTCCTTTAAAAGAATTCTCATGTTGAACTCTGATGCTTATCTAACCTAAAACGTTTTATGTTGTTTGGGGATGTAACAAGATAATCCAAAAGTTTCATAACGAAACTGATTTGTTGACGAGATAAACGAAACTGTGTTACTTCGCTGAATCTTCCAAAAGATAAAGAAAACAAATATCCCCGTAAATAATTTTTTTTTTCGTAAAATAATTTTGATTTAACAATAATTTAAAGTTTAAGATCAATAAATAATTTATAAGGACGCATAAAATAACATAAGGATACAAAAATAAATGTATGTTTGCCAAATGATTCAGACATATTAACTGATAAAAGTATAAAATAATCATCTCAAAGAAACAAATGCTTAATTATAATACAAATGTAGGATAGATCAAAAAATTTTTAAATAACTTCGATATAATATTATAACTGATAAAATAGTCTTAACTATAATAATAGTCTAATATTTTTGAAGATAACACATAATTTTACTTAAGATTGCTTTTGAGAGTTAAAATTTCTAATCAGATTATTTTAGATTGATTACTGTGTATTAATTTTTATTCTGTTTAATTTGATTCAAATAGACTTTTATTGCAGTTATTTTTTTGAAAAAAAATAAAACAAGCTGGTATATATAAAAACTGAATATCTAAATTCTATGATATATAGATTTCTGAATGGGCTTCGTTTGAATATCTAGAATAATATTTCTAAAAATTTGGTTTCTGTGACCTGGTTTTGTTTCTGTAATAAAAAAATAATACAAGCCAATATAAAAGCAACGATTCTGTATTTTTTTCCTCGGAATAGGCTCTAGTACAGTTACAAGAATAATCAAGAAGTGTTCACAATATTTTGGATTTTGTGTCCTAGTTATCTCATTAGTACAAAATAGTCTAGGCTACTTTTTCTGTTCTCTTAGTAGGATCTGTTTAAACTCCAGAAGTAATCAATAATTTTTCTATTTAAATATTTTGATTTGCGTGATCTGATTATTTTAGCCGAATAAAAATAATAGAAATCGGTGAAAAAGCTAAACCTCTTTTTCCACCCTGAATAAATCCCATTCGAATTCTAAAAATTGTGATCAAGAACAATATTTTTTTATAATATTTTTATATAATTTTAGTTTACCGTGACCTTGTTCTCAAAGCAATATTTCATAGAAAGACCATAAATTGGCTTTTTAATTACCTTAAAGTTAATTTGGTTGTTGGTAGAATACTTTTTGTTTAGGCAATACAATTACTCTATAATCAATATGTAAATACATTTACACAACTCAATTTGCTTATGAGTTGGAAAACTGCTGTTTATTTATTTGATTATTAATCAATTTTGAAACTTTCCTTAAGAAAAAGCAATTTTGAAACTGAAATAAATGAATTACTCGTAGTCGCAATTTTAAATAAATTAATTCGCAGGTTGGATTAGATAAAAAAATTAAAATCTCTCTAACCCAACTTTCAAATTTTAATCATTCCAAAATAGATTTTTATTTTTGCAGCTTCTTGTTTAAATTAAGAATTTTTTACATTCTTGCTTTTTCCATAAATTACAAACAACTCTTATTTTTGAGTTGTATTTAGCCAGAATTGTGTATCACAAAAATAATATTAAACAAGTTTTTGTTTAGTGTGTTTGAATTTTGATGAACTTATGAAGTAGAAAATTATAATAAATGATTGAAATAAATTTTTACTATCATTTGTAAGAAAAACAAATTGGTACTAAAATTTATTTTGTCAACTAACTATCAATTATTTTTACGTAAATTAATGTGTTAATTTGCTCCATGTAAAACTAGTCTACTAAGTATAATTATTCGTGTGGTGTTATTAATCATAAAAATAAACACAATAGTCAAATATGTATTTCTAAATTTAAAGATTTTTTTCCTAATGTTTCATAAGGAATTTAAAATTGATAGTTTTTTTCTATTATGTAAACATGATATTATGTAAACATGATGCTTTTTTTGAAATTTGTATTTGCTACTACTATTTTATTTCTAAATAATAAAACTTATAATTTGATAATAAAAAATAAAAAAATTAAAAATCAGATATTAAAAAAAGATTATGTTAGTTTTGATTGTATAAGTGCATGATTTTAAAATACGTATAGCAATTAGAGGACAAGAATCTGTTATAAATTTAAAAAAAAAAAATAATAAACATAAGCCACGTTTATATGGTACGATGTTATTAAGCATTTATCATTATAACTTAGCTGTTTACTTAAATATATACAAAATACTTGTTTTCTGTACATAAAAATGTGACTTTAAATCAATTGATTTATTCAAAATTTCAAATCAACGTCATGGTCAACTTGTTTTAAATTTCATTTAAAATTAAAACGTTGGAAACGAGTTTCTTTCTGAACTTTGTTTTGCCTCACAGATATTAATTACAGTTTATTTAAATAGATGAAAAATTTAGAAACGAGTTTGGATATTTTTTTCAATAATCTCATGAATTTGTGTGCTTTTTCAAACTTCCTGTCTTAAGAATTTAATTTGAAAAACAAATTTATATTAATTATACTTTTCTGTTTCAGATTTTTGTAACTTATTACTTTCTTTCACTTTAGATGATAATAAAATGAAGATTATTTTCACAATTTCTTTTCAAAAATGTTTGCATGTTATAATTTTAATAAATCAAATTAATTGGAATTTGATTTTGAATACATTCGAATGCATCTATAGTTTAAACTTATTTTAATGTAAAATCAAATTATTACAATATTATTAAAATGATCAAGTTCAGCATTAAATACGAAGCTATCATTTATAAATATAAGTTAAATAGGCCTGCTGTTGGCTTGATTGGTTAAAGCTTTCCTTTTCGTTATCGGTTGTGATCTCGAATCTCTACCCAACCGAGTAATACGAAGATCCGTCGTATTCACTAATGGTGTCTGGGGCACGTTAAATATATAGTGGTTGCTAGGTCCTCCAAGTGAAATAGTACCTCCATGGGTGGCAAACCAAGTCTGGGGTTTTTCTACTTCGTCCCTGCTTCTTAATTACAAGGACCCACCCACTTTCGAAGTAACGATAGCACATCCAATGAGTGCTCCAATAAATAAATTGCCATCACTTTCATCCTTTGTCGTGTTGTGAAAAGTGGAAATCCTATAGCAACTGGGCATTAGAAATAAAAAAAATTAATATAAATTATAGAACAGCAATTATTTCATTGAAAGTTCTTTTATGTGCATTGTCAGCTAATTTACAAAGAAAAGCTGTATAACAATTTTTTAAGCTAATTTTTTTAAGTGAAACATAATTTGTGGTAATTCTTATTTAAATTATAGTCAAATAATTATAAATGCAGCAAATATTTAATGGGGAACCTTTTCAAGCACATTGTGTCAGATAATACAATACTAAAAGTATAACTATGCTACATAGTTTTTTTTAACTAATTCTTAAATTTTTATTTTAAAGTGGAACATGGTTTGTGGTGATTCTCATTATGCCAGCCTGGTGATGACATTAACAAATGTCGGAAGTATCATCGGTACTCCTATTTATGCCACTTTATCGGATAAGTAAGTACACTTTCAACTGACATATTTTATGTTTAACAAAAATAGCGAAATAAATTGTTCATTTTATTTTGTTAGTCAAGGGAAAATTGCTAATTAGAAGTTTGATTCATTTAATAAAATTTTTAAACAAATTTTTTTTTATTTTAAAATTAAACTTTTTTAAAAAATTTATTTTTTTATTTCTCTTGATTATACAAATAGAAAAGTAACTTAACTAATTTCATTTGTGCATGTTTTGTGTATTTATAGTCTGGTTTTATTTCCTTTAGTTAACAACTTTAAGCATGAAAATTTAGCATTTATTTTTTAAATAAATGCTAAAAATTAAATGTTAGAGTTAGTTAAATAAATAAGAAATTTATTTTAAATCTTAAATTTGTTGTATAAGAATGTTTTTGGAATTCAAAACTTGTTTTATTTCCTGAATTTCACACAAACACCTTTACATTATTTTTGCAATTATACTTGCGTAATTTAAAATCTTACATTTTTACAATTATAACAATTAGTAATTTAAAATAATAGTTTATTTATTTTGAAATATATTTACATTATTTCTGGAAACACTTTCGAATAAAAGCTCATACAAATTAGTGTATTTTATAGTTGAATGTAACGTCTTTGTATGTTGATTTATATTAAAATAATTATGATAATTCTCGAAAATTCAAAATTTTAATTTTTTCCTCCAGAGGTGTTATACATCGTGAAATATTTAATTATCTTTGATTTAATGGTGAATTTGTGTATTTAAAAATTGCAATAATTTGAGAAATAAATGGAAAAGTAATCAAAATATAGAATTTATTTTTAAAATTATTAGCACAATGAATCTATGCCAAAAATGATATCATATGTTTTTTCTGATATAGATACATTTACTAAATTAAAATCACATAGATATACAGCTTTCAAATTAGTAAAAATGAGAATAATCCTCTGTTAATATAGTATTTACTAATATATTAGAAACATTCTCTAATTTTATTTAAATAAAGTTTAGAAAGTTAAATATTTTCACGAAGATGAAATATATTCTGAGATAATTCTTAAAATTTGAATCGGTTAAATATGAATAAAATATGTTATGATTTTTCTATAATCTTATGATAAGGTAAGAGATAAAAATGGAATCTAAAGTCAAGAAATTATAATGTGTGTGATGAATAGTTGCAGAAATTACTGAAGTTATAAATGAAATGAGTGCTTGTATAATATCATTTAAATGAAAATAAAAATCATTTTCATTTAAATAATCTTCACCGTTACTTATTGTTCGTTGGGCTGTTATGATAAGAAAATTATATTTTCATTTTTGATCAGTTCATGGAAATTTAACGAAATAATAACAAATATTATGAATATGATGTCGTTAATGCAGTACCTCAGAAATATTCACATTAATAATTATATTTTAAAATATTGAGTAAAAACTTATTTCTATGCTCACTTAATAAGCTCTGAACTAAATCAAAAGCTCTGCGCTTGGAATTCAATCGGTACAAAAAAACAAAAACATTTGCAGTTACCAAAACTTTATTCCATTTTTATTCATTTACACTCCTTTCAAAGAGTTTTTATTATAGATGTATTCTAAAAATCATTATAGTCAAATAAATTCTAAATAATTGTAAAATATCTTATAGAGTATTCTACTGTGTATTAGGATAAAACATAAATTTCCGACAAAAAACTTAAAACAAACATATCATTTCATTAGAAGTTTCAGTACAAAAACTTGATGTAAATATAATGTATCTAAATGCAATCACGATCTTTACTTTTAATTTTGTAAAATCATTTTTCACATTTATGAATGTATTTATCATAAGCAGGACAACGCCTTTTTTTATTTAAAAGTGACATTGATCATATTGAAAATTACTTCCTGTGGTAAAATATGTTTAACATACCAGGGTCAAACTAAGCATATTAAAAAGTTTGTTTATACCATGTCTATACGAAGTTGGATCACACACAATTCAATGTTTGTCTTACTTATTTGTTAAATCAGTTTGATTTGCTTTAAAAACAGCAATGAAAGAACGAATCATTGCAAAGCATAGAAGGTTGTTTTAGATATTATTTCGATTAATTTTGCTTGAGAATTTAGTCACGTTTCTGTGAGGGACATTTTAAAATAGAATGTTGAAGTAGCTGAAAGGGTTGTAGTTTGTTTTATTTATTTCTCATTCTGCAGAAATATTTTATCTTGACCTTGAGAGAAGTGGCTCTGTTCTTTTATTTTTGTTGAGCCATTCATTTTTTATTCCATTCTGCAAGTGTCACTGGGTGCGTTTTTTCTCTCAAGTCTTTTTAATTTCCTGTTGTTTTTATCTTCGATTAACTACAGCTTTAACAATTCTCGAGAAATACATAAAAAATGAAACAATGGGATTCATTTAGTGCTGAATAATTTATTATCAAATCAAAAACCATTTAAAATTGTAATTAATAATTTGAATACTTGGAAAAAAATATCATCGATCAGGAAAGTTAAAACCAATGTTGCCACACTGACTTGAAATCATTTCAAATGTGTTACTCAGAGAATATTTAGTGAGAATTAACACCAAGTTGAACATGCGGTTAAATGAAATTCTGGTTATGTCTAACTGTAAAAATGACTTAATAAAGCTATTTTAAATTCTTATTTTAACAACAAAATTATTTAAATTGAAATCCAAAAGGAATAACTTCAAGCAAGCTATAGTGATCTATATTAATAAAAGCAAGTGTAATGTGTCTGTCCGTCTGACCGAGCTCTCCAGCCAAATCTATCGCACGCAGGGACCTGGA
>JAPDSC010102607.1:0-37631 GCA_026290005.1 Latrodectus geometricus | reverse complement strand
TTTTTACAAAGCGAATCTGAAAGAAGTTACAAAAAGTTCACGTAAAAATAATGGATTTCTTTTTCCCCAAACTAATATTAAGATTAAAATAAAAAAGAAAATATAAGAATATTAATTAAAATACAAAAATAAAGCAAAATGTTGTCAATAACAAGACTAACATAATAGAATTTTCTGCACATTTTATATTATTTTCCATCTCTATGACGTAATAAGAATCGGGATCCCAAATAGACAAGGAAATCTGCCAAGAAAATCACGGAACTCAGAAATTGGCATGATAGATTACACGGCAGTTGCGTCATTAAATTATATATTAGTAATAAAAATTAGTACTTATTAAATATATAGAAATTAATTAGTATTTATGATAGTAATAGATCCAATGAAATATCACTGTTCTTGAAATGAATCTTGAAACACCTTTTATTAAAACATAAACTACTTAAATATATTTGTTAAAATTCAAGCTTTATGAAAATATTTTTAAGTATGATTTTGTGAGCTGTTTTGCTTATTAGTCATTTAATTTACTCACTTTCAATAGAATAAATATTAGAAGTGACAGAAATTTTATTTATGTGCTTATAACTATTCAGAAGTAATAATTGGAAAACGAAAGCAAAAAATTGTATGCAATGTAAATGAGAAAAAAATTGATGTTTTCAATGTAATAAGGACAAAATCAAAAAATTATCCAGATAAGGGTTCGTTTGAGTAGCTTTAATTTCAATATATTTGCAATTCGATTTGATTTTGAAGCTCATTTTCATTTGTCTCATGATGTTTCATTCAATAACTATTTTAAATATGTACCTGATACGCGTTATCTGTAAAAGATCAACCTAGATAAATCCATCCATTTCAGATCAAAAATAAAATTTATAGTCCTTAAAACCAAACAAACATATCACTTGTTGAAGCATTCTGCAGTAAACACTCTTTATCTGTTTAATCCCGCATTGTTCAGTTTAAAATGTTTGCCATTTGCAACTGATAGTCATGGGACCTCCAGTCGTGGGACCAAAAACCCTCCAGTGATAGACATTCTATGAAACAGCAGGATTCATTTGCATATTGTCAGGCTGGCATAGTGTTGGAGACGGTACAAGAATGGTTCGAGCGTTGTAGGCATTGAAAGTCCCCTTTAACAATTATATCAATAACACCACAATAAAAGGTAAACTATATTCAGCAATTCATCTCAATGTCTAAACATTACACGGTTATCGATAAAATCCAGTGTAAATATATATTAGACAAAGAAGACGGCATGGTTTCTACTTTATCACAGCTGAAGCCAATGGCGTGCGTCACAAAGACAAACCGAGTAAGTGAAATGTAGTTTACACAGTAACACACAATAGTCAGCGCCAGCCATCTATGAGCCTTTACAGGTGGGCGAAAAGTTTGTTTCTGTAGCCTATTGATAATGGACAATAGAATAAACAGTTGAGAGCTGTTTGTTGGACAATAAGGAGGCGATCTTTGTTGACCTTTTGTGGGTGAGTAAATTCTTGGGTCTCAACTGCTTCCAATATCTTGATACATCAATGTTTTTATATTTTCAGTTAACTTACAAACTATGACATTTATAAAATGTTCAGGACTCTGTATTATTTAAAATAAAAACTATAAATAAATTTACTATGCATTATTTGTATGATATAAATATTTTAGGCAATATTATGGATGTAAATTGTAATTATTTTTATTAACCAAATAATATCAAGAATAAGTTAAAGTATATTTAAAGAGTAATATTAGTATATTTTGCTCAGTAATTTTATTAAGATATGAACAAAAAAAATAAATGACGGTACAAATATTTTATGCAATATCATGGATAAAAATTATGATATTGTATAAAATATTTATACTGTTATGTATTTTTATTTACCAAAAGATATTAATATTAATATATTTAATACAATATTTTTACTAAGAATACAAATATTAGAGCATAAATGAATTCTCATTTTATAAAGAATAGCTACATCCATTTATTAATATACTTATAATTTTGATAAATATCCAGATTTACCTATAATCATAAGTGCTTAATTTTTACATAAATTTCAAAAATCAAATGTCATTATTTTAACCCTTCTTTGCATGATTTTTTCTTTATTGGTGAAATAAATCAAGTAGATATAATTCATGTTCAAAATTAAAGGAAAAATGGTTAAAAAAATCTTAGTATATATTTATAGTATAAATTTAGCAAAAAACAATATGCTAAAAATTTCCATCATCATCCAAAGTTAGATCATTAGCTTAGTACTAAATAGAAATAAAAGAGGAAAATAACAGAATTACGTGTTAAAAACCTTTCTTCCACTCATTTTCAATTTTTTAGCAATAGAAACTCTAATATAATAAAACAAAATTATAAACGAAATCATACGTTTATTGCAACTACAGCAAACAGCGGAATGAGACAACTTTAAGCTCGTTTCACTGATAATGACACTTGTTTATTTTTGACAGCTATGTTTCTTTTTATGCAATGGACATTAAAAAGGTATCCAAACAAGATCAACTTAAAGTGAACTTGTTCTTTTATATAATTTTTGGGCATTATAGGTTATGATGGAAATTTCCACCATTATGCAAAGAAGGGTTAAACCTAAAACAACAACAATAGGTAACTTAAAAAAAAAATAAAATAAAAAATAAAAACTGGTAATTCGTATTCTATTTTAAAAGTTTTTCCAAAATATTAGCATAATTAATAAAATTTATAGTTTGAGTACTGTTAAATTTTAAAAAAAATCACACAAAAATCCTCTAAATATATGAAAGATGGAAATACTATTAGTAAATTAAATTACCACTAAATATTATTATTATTATTACTATTTAATTGAAATTTTATTATCACTTTTGCTTTAATATTAGGAAAAATATTTCAATGATTTTTCTCTAGCATCTTTTTTCTAAGCCAAACATTACTAAAATCTGTCAATTCTCACAAAAACTTAGATAAGTAACGCCTAATTAAAAGAGAGTCAAAATAGATTTTTATAGTTGAGTTTGATGTTCTTTGATAGAAGCTTTTTATCAGTAATAATAAATTAAACTTAGTTTTATATTAGTCTAAGTTTAATAATTTAGTATTTGATATAATACTAAGTTATTAAACTTAGTATTATAAAATTAAATTATTAATTTTGACTAAAATTAATAAAATTATCCTCTCTAAATTAAAATCCATACTTTTCAATTTAAACTAATTCCTCTATTTATGATTACATAATGAAATACAGGATTTCTTTTAGATGGATTTTAAGGATTTCTTTAGATGAATTAATTGTAACTTTTGAATTTCTTTAAAATGTTTAAATTGTAAAATTAGAAAACAATATAAAAATATTTTTTCACAGCATATATATGAATGGCACTTTTATTACTTTTCCTGTAATTAAAATTCTATTGCTATAATACTGTGTAATATTATTTCTTATTTAAATTTTAAAAGATAGTTTTAAAATCTTTCTTCTGTCATTAATATTCATTGACTTGATGATTTATATATTTCAGTGTTATTGCATCTGCAGCCCGGTCTATTCTACAGACCATTTCCGGCTGCCTATTTCTACTGACCGGAGAGACTACGCTTAGCTAGCCACTTCGTAACTGAAACCACCATCAAGTGAAAGGGTCGACACATGAGCCAACATTCTTCCCTTCACTGAGAACAATCGAAATCGCATAACTTTTAATGACCATAGACCTTCTCAAGACGACAGTTTTCAAGTGGGTTCGATATCGAACCCGCTATCCACAACCACAAGAACCACACCTATTCTATAAAACAATCATGGATTCTCATTTACTTTATCATTTAAATGTCTAATTTAATTCCATTTGATTTTGAAAATTTAATTGATTAAAATGTGCAAGAAAGTGATTGAGAAAATAATTGTATGCAAAGCTATTAAAAATTAAATTTATGTTTTAAGTGATAAAGTGAAGTAATTATTTATATACTAAACTCTCTTTGTAATTCACATTATTATACACAATACAAATATCCATACTCTTTCATTTTTGGAATGATATAAAATCTGTCACATTTCTTTGACATTTGTAAGAAACAAAAACAACGATGAATCATATTTTTTGTAATTAAAAATGAACAAAATCATATTTTAAAAAATATAATTTATTTTATATTTCTATTCATATTATTAATTTAGTTTGTAATTATTTTTATCATTTATCAGATTATTGAGAAAAATGTAAAGAAAAAAATCTAAAAATTAGCAAAGTTTAGTGTAACTGAAAAACTGAAAAACAACTTCATTACGGAAACCAAAAGAGATTTTAAATGTCGGTAAAATAAATAATATAAATATATTTGTATGAATAATTGGAATTAAAATAGTTTTATAAGTCTCAAACTGTTATTATTTTGTCGTTTTTAAAATGTAGAATAGTAAGTTAAGAAAAAAATGAATGCTTTCTGTTTCTTTTAATTCATAAAATTCACATTTAATATAAAGTTGGACAAAAATGTTGGCACTATTATTAAAGTAACTTATGTTGATTGAAAATGATCAAAGAATAAAATTTATTTTGCAAAAATTATGAATGTAATTTATATACTATCTGATAATATATTCAAGCTAGAAAACTAAATTAAAATTGAAAAATTTGATTTCTATAGGGTTTGTGCAAATGTTAACTAATTATAGCCATGTAATACCATTAATGTACCAATAAAATAACATATGATTAATATAAGCCATTTTTTAATTTACAGTCAATTAAAATTGTTTTTCGTCTGCAACTACATAAATAAAATATTTCATTGAATAACTCCTGTACTTTTAGTTAAAAGTTTTTAAAACAATAGGATTGATCTGGGAAATATACATAATGATAAATAAGCTTTTAAGACTGTAATTTATCCTTATATTTTTGGATTTCTGAAGTCTTAAGCTAAAATCAAATAAATAAATGCAGCCTAGTTTAAAGACATTAAAAATTGTTTTAAATATAATCAGGTGTTATATTTTGATTATCTAATTTAAAAAACAAAATAGAAAAATGATATTATTTCCCTATGCTATAAAATGTTTTTTTTAATATAAACAATATTATAATTTCATTGTTAGACTAAAAAACTATGAAAATATTGCAAAGGACACATAAGCAAATTTCGCAAAGAAACGAATTATTTTAATTAATATCACGAGGTATACATATCAATATTATTTTTATTGAAATAAAAAAAAAGTAAGCAATGTTAATTTATACCTTCAACAAATCCTGTAAACATTATTCTTAAAATCGTGTTTTATGGTTATTTAAAATCTGAAAGGATTTTTATCATTGTAAATATTTTCAAAGCAATTGTTTTTATCAAATATTTTGTCATTATTTTTCACAGTTTTGATTTTCAAATTTGCATTCGTAATACACATTTAATGAATTATATACACTACTGGCCATTAAAATTGCTACACCAGGAAGAAATGCAGATAACAAAATGATATTTATTTTACAAATATATTATACTAGAAATTACAAGTGATTAAATTTTCAAAACATTTGGCTGGATAGATCCTGAGAAATCAGTACCCAGAACAACCACCTCTGGCAGTAATAACAGCAGTTATACGCCTGGGCATTGAGTCAAACAGAGATTGGATTGCATGTACAGGTACAGATGCCCATGCAGCTTCAACACGATGTCACAGTTCATCAACCGTTGTGACTGGCGTTTGGTGACAAGCCAGTCGCTCGGCAACCATTGACCAGACGTTTTCTATTGGTGAAAGATCTGGAGAACGTGCTTGTCAGGCCAACAGCCGAACATTTTCCGTATCAAGGAAGGTCCGTACAATACCGGCAACATGCGATCAAGCATTATCCTGCTGAAAAGTAGGGTTTCGCAGGGCTCAAATAAAGGGTAGAGCCACGGGTCATAACACAACAGAAATGTAACGTGCACTGTTCAAAGCACCGTCAATGCGAACAAGAGGTGACCGAGACGTGTATCCAATGGCACCCCATACCATCACGCCAGGTGATGGGCCAGTATGACGATGACGAATGCACGCTGCCAGTGTGCGTTCATCACGATGCCGCCAAACATGGATGCGACCATCATGATGCTTTACACAGAACCTGGATTTATCTGAAAAGATGACGTCTCGCCATTCGTGCGCCCAGGTTCGTCGTTGATCACACCATTGAAGGCGCTCTTGTCTATGACGCAGCGTCAAAGCAGGACGCAGGTTGCACGATCCATTACGGCCATGCGGATAATATGCCTGTCTTCTCGGCTGCTAGTGATAAGTGGCCGTTGAGATCCCGCATGGCGTTCCGTATTACCGTCCTGAACCCATCGATTCCATATTCTGCTAACAGTCATTGGATCTCGACCGACGCGAGCAGCAATATTGCGATAAGATAAACCGCAATCCCGGTACGCTACAATTCGACCTTTATCAAAGTCAGAAACGTGCTGGTACGCATTTCTCCTTCTTACACGAGGCATCACAACAACTTCTCACCAGGCAACAACGTTCAAATGCAATTTGTGTATGAGGAACCGGCTGAACTATTTCCTCATTAAACACAATGTAGGTGTTGCTACTGGCGCCTGCTTTGTCTGAATGCGCTGAAAAGCTAATCATTTGCATATCACAGCACCTTCTTGCTTTCGTATAAATTTCACGTCTGTAGCATGTCGCCTTCTTGGTATAGCAATTTTAATGGCCAGTAGTGTATTATCTTAAATAAGAACAAGAAGAAATTATTGAGGCATTCTGCTTTTCCTATGACATTAGTATAGAGGATTAGCATCTATTTTCTTGAGGACTATGCTCACACTTATAAAAGGAACTTAGTAATAAAGAAAGTCGATTTTGATCTGATTATTTCAATGAACAACATCATCTGTTTGAAATAAATTATATCATTTGCGATTTCTCGAATTTGATGTTGCAATTCCTGTGTGTATACTATTTTTCTTCAAACGCTCGAAATCCACTTCCTGCAGAGACATAAGATTGGTAAGTTTAAGCATAGTTCGTTAAAACTCGACTAAAGAGAATTAAGAAATTGAGAGGTTCGATTTTGATGCGACATTTTGAGTGGAAAGTCATATATATTCTGTTTTTTATTTATTTATCCGATTCCACACTGCGACGGTAATGTTCATAACAATTTTACATTTAGAAACTTATTCCTACAGATTAGTTTTGAAATTTTAAGTTGATTTTAATTTGCGAAAATAAGACTTATTTTAAGTTTACAATGGCTATACTTTTTGAAATCATTGGAACTGAAATTTTTATGAAAAATAGAGAAAAGTAGAAACTGAAAAATCGGCGGAATAGAGCATTACTTTCTATTTAAAGGTTTTTAATATATCGTTGGTATGTTGACAAAGATGATCAATTCTGAAAATGGCAATATGTAATATTTCATTTTAATAAATTCAATAATAATCAATTCAAACTGAACTTATTTATTTTTCCTAATTTATTTTATCTTGATATAAATTTCATTGATTCTCAATACTTATACTGCAAATGTGATTGAAAATTTATACAAAATTTCAAATATGTTGAATAAAATACTTCTTAAGTATAAAAAAAAGTATTTTTAATCTGAGAAGAATCTGTCATAAAGATTAAGAATTCAGTTTTTGGAAATTTTTATTACTAAACAACTATTGGCTACCAGGTAATGAATAATACAGATTCTTGTATGAAAATAAATGTTTACACAATAAGTAAAAGCCTGTTTAAAAACATAATCTGCAAATGAAATACAATTTACATATGTATCAGAAATGTGTTTGTGTTTCACATTTAAAAAATTATGCGCTAGGGGGAAAATATACATTGTCTTCAATTTTGAATTTTTTTTTCCTGTGGTAAATTATCGAACATTAGAAGATAGGAAAAATAACTTTTTATTCATTTTGTTTTTCTTCATTTACCATGAAACGTCATCTTGATAAAAGATACGTTTATTTTTGAATATTGTTATATATTCACTAGAGAATACGATTATATATATTTAATTTTGTACCATTTACATTTGAAAAAATGAAAACATGCCCATTCATTTTTTTATGCTTGCTTAATTTTTTCACATAAGCATTTAACAATAATGCATACAATACTTATTTTATTTAAGATAATGGATAATCATTTTAATTATAAGATACAGATTCTTTTATCCCCTTTCAACTATTACATTTTCATCTTTTGAAAAAATAATTCTCACTCTCATTTTTTCCTTAAAATATGTTTTATTATTTCTATCTTAACATTAACTTGTTCTTATAGCCAATCATAAAATCCTATAAATACCTACAAATTCAAGTATTAAAAATTTGTTACAGCGCGAATACAGATTTCTAAAATTAAAATTTTCATATTAGTTGTAGAAAATAAATTAACTTTTGCCATTTTAAGACAGTGAAAAGAAATGTAATATAACTTGAAATCGCTTGTAAATATAAAAGCAGAATATTAATCTGAACATTAAATACAAGAAAATGGATGACAATAAAATGATGAGAGCTATTTTTTTCCACAATAAATATTATAAAAAACATTGTTTTTTATAGTAATATTAATTAATATAGTATTTTTCTAGACATAGTTTTTAAATCCACATAAAAATTACTAAATTCTGAGTTTTGATAAATTTGCATTTTTCAGTTTTATTTAGTTTATAATATTTTTTTATTGTATAAAAATTAATAAGATTAAAATAAAACACATATTTTGTGTTTTAGTTTAGTCATATTGATCTTTTTTAAGAAATGCACATTTTAGTTTAATCTAATCTATCCATCGAGATTTTCCCCGAACTGTATTTAGAGCATCTGCGTGGAATGAAAATAAAGTTATATCAGGATGTTGATCTCTAGCTCCCTAAAAAAAAATATAGCCTTTGTTTCATTTCGAAATTTTGATTAAAATGTTTGTAATCAATTTAAACCTTAATTAACACTGATTTGAAATCCATTCCAGAATTTTGTTGGCTTCACAAACGAACGTGTTTCTTTCTTCTCTTTTAAAATTATAATATATTCGTTATTACTGGAGTTATAGAAAAAGTATGTGCAGCATTGGATATCCCCTTTTTACATTTCAAAGTACAGTTTTATCGATTCCATTTTTTCTTTTTTAAAAGTCTTGCATCTGGTCACTGCAACGAAAGTGTTTTTGCCTTTCTTAAGACTATGTTGATCGGAAATGATTAAGAATGTGAATAAAATAATTTGTGCCGTAACTTCAAAACTAAAGCTGTATGAAAAATTGTTTTATGGTTTTCGAAATATGCGGTCATTTAATTATTGATTTATTGCTTAGATTGTGTATTTGTGAGATGCTGTAGCTTGTGTATTTGTGATAACATCTTTACTTAATTTCTCTCTTATAATTTCATATTTAGGAATTTTAATGCACCATTTAAAAAGGGTTTTTTTTAATTAATAAGTTATTTATAAAAATATTTTTAACGAAATATCTTATTTATTTTATTATAAGTGGCAGTTTAAAAATATATTTTGTGTGATGTGCAATTAGTAATACATTAGAAAGATATGGCGTATAATGTGCTGTTCTTAGCTATTTTGTAGCTAGTTAAAAAAAATACACGAATAAAAACATAACAAGAAATGTTTTATTATTTTATAATAAACAGTATTTGAGAATAACACATTAAAAGAAAAAAAGTAATAAAAAATGCAAAATAATGAATTATAATGTAAACAGATTAAAAAACAAATTTAATCAGTTGGCTTCGTAGTCAGGTCCACCAATATTCATTTGATGAAGATTTTATATTGTGCGTTTGTCAATAGCTTGAATGGAAACAGTTGCAGATGCATCTGTAATCAATTAATATACATAAATGCATATTCATCATAGTATTTACATAGATAATTGAGATTCGCTGTAAAAATTCAACTAGAATAAATAGATGATACATAAACTTGCCACATTATTTATTACATTATATATACTATTTTATTATGTATTTATTTAATTTATTTAAAATATCCATGTATGCATTCAATTTTCAAAAATGATTTAACTTAAATTAAGTAGGTAATAATTTCATGGAATCATTAATGCAATAAAATAAATTTTTTTGAACTTAGTTGTGTATGTGTATGCATATGTTTGTAAAAAACAAATCTATTGATTGAATACGTCTGAAATTTGTACAGTCAAAAATGAAAGATTTTGGTTGTAATCGTTTATTGAAGAAACTGCAAAACTAGATTAATATTGAATAAATTATAAATATTGTACAATATTTTAAAACTTTAAAATTTTTCATTTCGTTTTCTTCTTATAAAATTAATATGCAACAAAATATATATCCTACTTTTAATTTTTTAAACTCTTTCACTTTTAATTCCTTGTAAAACAATTCAAAATTTAGACTATAAATAAAATTAATTTTTAAGAAAAATTTTAATTTGCATAGATTAAAATTTTGAAAAATCCAAAGAAAGGACAAAGACAGGAGTGAAAAAGAAAATAAATCCGTTTTCGAACCGGGATGCGAAGCCAGGACTTCCCTATCCGCAGTCAGGGACGCTGACCATTAGAGATCACAATTACGTCAACTTGGAAACACTTCTGCATTGTCAAAACATTCGAAAATTCACAAAAAGGATTATACGGCAGCTAGGCCTTTAATAGTTTTCATTAACGGGAATATTTAATTTAATATTGAACATTTGCTGGAAGAAAGCAAGTTTGAAAAATGTTTTGCATATAAAAACGAATTTCATTTTTGATATTTAATTTTTTTAAAAAAATCCAAACTGAACTGTAAAGTTTTTTACTAAGCATTTCATTAAACAAATTTAAATATTTGACAGTAATCTTTTGAAACTTACCATTATTTCAATTTATATATCCACATTTAAACATCATTATCTAAAACAAGTCTTGCGATTTCTTTTAAAAACATGAATTGAAAAACATTATGAGTTCACAAATGTATGATGAGTTCACTAAACTTCAAAACATATATTGTACGGTTTTTCCCTTGCATGAATAGTAGTATAAAAAACAGCATTAACAAATGAGATATATATATAACGATACAAAAGTGACTAGCTAAGTAGTTGTCTGCCAATCTTACAGTCTTTCATCCGGATCACTTCCTGATTCGGCAAGTAGAGGTGAAGGGAAAGGAAAATTTCTGGATGGGCAGTTCATATCGTACGTCTGTATGTACAAAGAATCGCTGACGCCTGTGGGGTGATAAGCTCGAGTCAGGCCATCAAGATGGAATTTATACGAGTAATGCTTTCCGCTCACTTTGCTCATGATGTGCTTCTCATAGTAGTAGCGCAAGGAACGACTGAGCTTTTCGTAGTTCATATCGCGCTTCTTTTTAGTGTCTCCCCACATTCGAGCCACTTCGTCTGGCTTCTTAAACACGAAAACGCCGTCTTCACCATCCCATTGAATGATAGATTTGTGATCCGCTTTCGATAACAGTTCGAGGAGGAATTGCCACAGATGTACTTGACCACCACCTGTAAGAAAATTGATGAATAAATAATTATTCTTGTATATAAATTAAATTGGCTATCAAAATAATTTACGAATTATAAAAAAATGTTTGTAATCAATTAGTGAATTTAATAATGTACTTGTAACAGTCTCATATCTATCGAATCAGTCTCATATCTATCGAATGAGTCTCATATCTATCGAATGAGTATCTATCGAATGAGTATCCTAATGTTAAAAAAGTCTTAACATGTGATCAGGAACTTAATTTAAAAAATTTAATTAATTAAATTAATAAGTTTTTTTATTAAAATCAACTTAATTTTAATAAAAACATTAATTAATGATGACAATTCAATTTCATTGTCATCGTTAACTAATTAAATATTTCTACAATTTAAAATTTAGTTAAAAATTTGAATATTAAATATGATTCATTAATGTTTTAAACTTTCTCTAAATTGTTAAAAGAATACATTTCATTCGTATATTCTAATGCAGGTTTCATAAAAGATGAAGAACAAAGGAAAATTCAAGATTTTTTAATACTTTGAAAATTCATTGTTTAAAATATCTAATTACCAGATATTTTTAATAAAATCTTTTTGAATTCAATTAAAGAATAACAGCATGGGAATTTTTAAATCTATAAAAGTAATAATGATAAGAATATAATATAATATATTGGATATGAATCATAAATGTGTAAACTCTAGGATCCAAAAATTAAAGGAAAAAAATTGCTTTCGAGTATTACTAAGAAATATTTTCGTGAATTATTTTGCTTAGATTTTGAAAAGAAAAAATATTTGACTACTATGTATTGGGAAAAAAAAAAAAAAAAAAAAAAAGCTCACGTATTACAAAATGCAGGATAAAAAAAGTGCAAATAATAATTGTATGGAAACTTTAATTTCTTGAAACTATGAAAAGAATATAAAAAGATGCTTCAGGGCAAGAACTTGCTTACATTAAATGACTAAAAAAGTGTTGGCTGATGCAAAATATTTAACATAGTTTCTTAAACTGCTAAGAATGATGATTATTTTGATAGAAGCATGAAATTATCTGTGAACTTTTGAAGAATAGACAACTTCATCACCTTAAAAGATGAATAGTTTTAGAAAGGCAATACAGTTATTTAAGGGAAAAATGATATCCCCGAGTTCCAGGTAGTAAAAGAGATCTTTGTATCACAGCAAAGCAGAGTCCGAGGGAAACCGAAACACTTTGGTTTGAATTTTGGACAGAAGAGCGTGATGATTACTTCTTTTGACTTAGTTTTTTGATTTCAAGCATGTTCTTCACAAGACATGCTGTATGAAATTCTGCATATGCATTAAACAAGAAAATCTTTTTGTTGCATCGTAAGGTACTATATGAAGTCTTAGTATGTCTCTGCGTAATCTTTGGATCGTATTAAACCATGCTTGTTATCTCCCTCCAAACTGCATAGGAACTTATTAGGAAACAACACTTCAATCTTTTACTACCGTTTCATCATGTTGCTGATGAAATCCTCATAAAAGCATTGACAGTGGATAGAACTCAGACTAAATGAATACGAATCAATGCAAAATGGTAGATTCTTAAAAATAGACAGTAAAAATCATTGATCAAGCCAAAAGAAGGCTACTGTAGCCCCTCAATCAAATTCTGTTGATATTCTGTGCAACATGTAGCCAGTTTTGGGTGCTTCTGTTCTATGAGAATAGTTTTAGACGATATATTGAAAATAATTTGGAGACAAATTGCAACTAATGAATAATAAAATTAAGTTTAAATTACTGTTGTGATATCATCGTCAACGGGAGTCTCAGATAATTGAATGACACAATGTGGTGGTATGCAACTACAAGTCTCCGTTACAGAATGAGTTGAGAGACATCGGGAAAATATAGCCGACTCAGCAACTATTGTTGAATATCACATCGTTTGTCTACAAGGTATAATAATCAGAGAACGCAGTCATCTTCAACAAATTACACATCATATGCACTTTGAAAGCACAACTACGTATCATGTTGCAATTTGTGATGTTTTATCTTCAATATCTGTAAAGTACTTTTTCAGTAGAGCAAAACTATTTCGCTTGGGGCACTAGTCAACAGAGAAACCTTTCAGCATATCCAGCTGGCAGCATATCTTTGCAGCTTATTTGGACTACGATGTCTTCTGATCTTTCACAAATGAGATATATCTAGAACTTGATAAGAAGTCGTTTATCTGTCAGCCTCTATCGGAGGCATCTAGTTCCTGTCTTCCCCTACCTCTATCAAAAGAAGTAATCCTGGAAAATAATTCAGAACATATGGACTTTCATTTCTCAAGGCACCATTTCCACATTAATTGAATTTCTATCTTGCAATGCGTCTTCGTGCATCGCCTTGAAAAATCGCCATATTTCTTACAAATTATTCTGCATATTTCATCATTGAATAAATTATTCTTCTTGTTAATAACATCACTCTCTTATATATACATACATTCGCCATCTGTGTATCAACTATTATTCTATCTGATACAATATTTTACGGAATTGCCTTCTTTATGTCAAGTAGTGGTGTATTTAATTGTACTAATTCTGTGTTTATATAAAGTAAATATATTTATATAAATCAATGTCATGCCTTACAAAATATGCTGAGTTTTCTCGTGACACTTTGGATATCTGTAGTTATATGTTTATAGTTTTATGATGATTTCAATTTTCTTAATCCGTGTACGTACATGCATAAAATTAATACGAGGTATTTGAGTTTGATTTAAAATTCTTAGAAATGCTTTTTGAATGAAATAGAAAATTTTCTCTTTATTAAAGTAGTAATTTTATACATTTGTGATGAAATTATTCTAGAATTCATTCCCAATTTTATTTTTTAAAACTATTCTAAGGTATGTTAGAATGAATGGGATTTTTAATAGCTTAGAGTAGTTCTAGTTTGTTCAAGGCCATTGCATGAGAAATATTTTAAAATATTAATGGCAACCATGACAAAGTTTCGAAAGTGCTCTATAGAAGTCACTTAATTGTATTGTGCATTGTCATATGAATATATATTCCTTTTACTTCAGTTATAATTTGCTAAAATAAATTTTTAACTGTTTTGTATCAGTTTTTAAATTTATTTTATCTGAAAATTTCTTGGTTTGAAAAATTCAATTTCTAAAATTTTTCATTTTTATTTGGAAGAACACAGGAATAATTAAATTATTAAATTTCCTGTAAAATTTAATAATATAAGTACGAACTCACCTTCAGTTTTAGAATTTTTCTTTTCCCTGGTGAATGTCTGGATAATTCTTTCTTTTATAGAACCTGAATGAACATTTTAATTTTTAAATTAAAATATTTCATAAATCAAAATTCATAAAATTGAAAAATTTCTTGGAATGAGAAATAGAGAAAATTCAATAATATTTAAAAGTTATTGAATTTAAAATATATACTACAGGAAAACAAAGTTTTAAAATAAATGACTCGATAACATCATATTTTGATAGAAAAATATCATTAATTTAATCTTATAATGACTAATATTTTTACTGTCAATACATTATTATTAAATAATAATTAGAGTATTGGAAATTTCAATATGGGAAAGCTTACAAAAATGCAATTTAAACTTGAATATTTAAAACAATTAATTTTTTTAAATAAGAAAGAATTTAACACATTTATATAATTTTTCTAAAGCTTAAAAAATTAAATACACAAAAATTAACTTCTAATGGTTATATTAATTTAGTTTTTCTTCATTATAATTTACAAAGAATTCGTAATTTTTTTATTTAAATTCTATCATGTCCAGTTACCTGATGACTGAGTTGGACTGGAGCAGTTCTCTATTCCTTCAGTCATTGCTGTGGTTTCGAAACCTTAAAAAAAATATAATTTTTATTATTTTATCCTCAATTCATACATATATATTATTCCTATTACAAAAATTATTAATTAAGTTCATTCAATGTTGTTTAAATAGATTTTTTGTGAAAAACAAATTTTATTGCATTTATTTCAAGGATAAAATAATTATTTAACATTATCAATCATTACTATAAATACCGTCTAACAAAAATTCAAAAACATCTGAATTTTGCGTTTTTATGTAAC
The DNA here is from genome assembly GCA_026290005.1 of Latrodectus geometricus. Classification (NCBI taxonomy): domain Eukaryota; kingdom Metazoa; phylum Arthropoda; class Arachnida; order Araneae; family Theridiidae; genus Latrodectus; species Latrodectus geometricus. The sequence goes on along the minus strand of JAPDSC010102607.1, from coordinate 21,998 downwards.
TAGACTTAGAGATAATATTTTATTAAAATGCTACTAAAATTCGAAAAATTCACTAGCATTTATTTTTTATGTATTATAAATAAAAATTTACTATGTGATTCTTTTTAAAAATAAAAAAAGACATGAATTTAAGTAAATTTTGTAAATTAGTTAAAGTAACAAATTTCTTTTATAGTTACTTTGTAAGCAAAGTTCGCGACTTTTATTATGCGTTTTTGAATCTTGATAATTATCTCAAGTCTGGTAAAATGAAACCATCAGATAGACTTATATACATCATGGTGATTATGTCAGTCAAAATACATCAGTTTTGCAGGTTTATTAGCAAGAAATTTATTCCGATTTTTTGTGATTTACACTTTAGTAACTAAAATAAATTACTCTCTAAAAATTGAAAGTTATTTAATGCTTGTCTTTTTTTTTTATATATTTTTAATATGTTTGCTCTTATTGATTTTTTTGTCCAACCAGTTTGATTTAAATCTCCAGACAGTTGATAGATGTGTTTATAAAATATTGAAGAAAGGATAGGTACACATTTTTCCAATTCCACGCTGTCAGTTGACCAGTTTTATAAGGAAAAAATGCTAATTACTTATATCTACATTCAAAATTAGAACTTCTCATACTTAATAAATTAATGGAAAATATAGAAATATTGACTCAGAATCTAATGCATTAAAACTTTGTCCTTTCTCAGTTCTTTTATGACATTTAATTATTTATTTAAGACTTTAATACTTAGTGTCAACCAATCGATAGATCTATTTTAGTTTTCCTTTGGTTGAATGAATTAAAAGTCGGAAATGTGCTTACATTTCTTATGATTAAATTTTTCTTAGAGTTATCTTGTCAATAAGATGAATTATCGCAAGGAAAACCTTGCAACAGTTGATATATCTCATTTCACTTTTCTCAATCAAGATACAACAGGATCCATAGAAGGATATAATTGTTCTCATATCCTTGTTCCTGTGCTTGAGGCCAAGGAGGCTCGTATCCTGGTGGTTGGTGCAGAGAGAGAAAGAAAAAAATCGGAACACGTGTCTCGTTCTCACTTTTGATAAACATATCATTAACTCATTATAGGGTCCTTCCAAGTCCTCGAGTCAGGTATGCAGAATTCTGTAATTACCCAAAACAAGGATGTCAAGGCATAGTGGGCGGAGATGAAACGGATAACGGAGCAATCAAGCGCGGATGAAAGCTTCTGAGTCCCTCCAATAAGGAGGAAAGATCTTTGGAGGAGTTCCTATGGCAACATGACGTCATCAAGCATCTTCTGGGTGCGCCCCGTGGGAAGAGTATGACTCATATTAAGGGATTCTCCCGTCATTTAGCTAATGTCTTGCTGAGTTTCATGAATTTCAAATTACCTACATTTATGAGAAATTTTATTCTTGGATGAAGTTGATAAAGAATTTTTCAGAGAAAGAGTGTTTAAGAAAAGAGATGAGAATTATTTAATTTTGATAATGTATTTAAGATATAAGAAAAACGTGGACAGTAAAAACTTAAGAACATATAAAGATTTATCATTATTCAAAAATCATAAGAATAAAGCAATAATAAGTTTTAATTAATGCTTTATTCTTTTGATTTTAAAGAAAAGTTTAAATCAGGGATTTTTTTGTTTAAAATTGAAAAGTATTTTATTTAATATTAACTATTTCTTGAAAGTTTCTTATATCTGAATGAAATAAAAAAATAATATTTTATACTCTAACTATATTAAAATGCTGCACGGTTTATCAATTTTCGTTTTGCTAATGATCATCCACACTTTTAAAGCATGTGGACAAAGATACGCTGGATAAAAGAATAGAAATTCCCCATTCATCTCTGCATTTGACAGGATAATGGAAAATCGTCCCTCATTCGGAAGCTTGCCGGGAATCCGACACCTCGGGGCTCTCTTGCGCATCTTCTCCCCAGATAAATGCCACTCTCTCCACCCATAGAGTTCAAGGAGATAAGCGTGGGAAACCACGTAGACGAGCAGGGGTGAAATGCACACATCCCGCAGGTGTATTCTGGCCACTCCCTTGACCCTAGCCACCTTCTGATGGATTTAAGAGTACACCACAATTTGGTAGCACCATTTACTACACCATAATTATCTCAACGGATTGCTAATCTATAGTTCTCGGATGGGAAAATATTCCTGACTTATACGGATTGCATTTAAAATGCGACAATTATAAAGTGTGATTATAAAGTAAATTCAAACTTTATAATATACTCTTCGCTTTTACTTATTTTATTATACTTTAAAAGCATACTTTATAAATTTTTTTGTGAAGTACTCTTTGTAGATTCTAAATCATATATTCATGCAGAATGAAAATAAATAATTCTCGATAATTTATTTAATCTTTTGATGCACTAATTTATTTCGTAATACTGTGAAAAAAAATAATTTTCAAATATTTTAATGAGTGAATTAACCATCAAATAATGAATTCTCTGTGTGGAAAACAAAAGCTCTTACAAAAGTACTTTTTAAATGAAGTTTAACAAATAAAAAGTTATTGAAACAATATACCGGAATTTTATTTTCCCTAAAAATAAAATTTAGAAAGCAAAAATACAGTTTCTATACATATGTAATATGTTAGCAAAACAAATTGGTTAAGAGATTAGTTTTATAAAAATACAGAATTTAAAATCATTTCAAAATACTGTTCATTTTTGGTACTTCTAATTAGTTTTATTTTCGATTATGAAGTTATAACCTTAAATATTATGGAGCTTAATGAAAAGTAAAATAAAACAATGTCTTCATTTGGGAGTATGATGTTAAAAGTATCCAGTGATTTATTTCATGATCTAAAAGGATGAAAAATAATAGACAATTTCTAAAGTTAGATACTTCAATCATCAATAAATTAAAAAATCGTGTTTACGCTTAATTTTTCAAACTATTTCAATTTATAATTTTTTACAATCTTATTTTATGCAATTAATTTGTAAAATGCTTTCAAACATTTTTATTTATTTTATTAACAGAGATGTCATCTCATTACTTTCTAATAACAAGAGATAAATAATTATTTTGTGCATTATGTGATAACTGCTTATAAAAATGACATAAGATGCCTTGGTGTTTACATAACAAGAATTTTATTAATTTAAAATGTATCTAATTTAAAAACATTACTGTTTACACATATATAAATTTCTTTTCCCAATTCAAATATTTTCTATACCTTTTCTCTTAATTTCTGGATACAACTGACGAAATTCGAAGCGACCTAACAACACAAAATTCCATTTAATATCTTCCAAAGTAATTTATCTCTTGTCAATCTTAAAACACATTTCTTGTACTGGTATGGTATAATTACTAACATATAAGTAAGTCAGAGGAGCATAATTACAAAATCAGAATAAAATCGGAAACGTGGACAATTAGGGCAGGGCATTATGAGCTTCAGAACACGTGCTGACACATAGTACAGGAAAACCTTTTAACCTGTAGGAAACGGGGAGTCAGACTGCAAAAGGAAATCAGGGGGTGGAGAAGATGCGATGATCGTGACTGAAGCCACCCGCCTGATTGATTTTTGTACAGCGATTGGAAAACTGCTGAATCTTGAATATAGCACATCTTTCTTCACTGCCCTAAAGCAAGTAGCAAATGCGGAATACCAGTGATGTCGTCTACTCCAGAAACCGGTAATTACTGTTTCAGACGGAAGATCTTTTCCCTCGCCATTGCACCGGATCACATTTGTGATAAATGGCTGATCCATTAGCGGAATTTGTATGATATTTAGTGACCATAAGTGGCAATGCATTTTTTCGACAAGACGATGCTTCTGGGGAATTTGATCTTTCTGATAGCTATTAAAGAAATATAAAAAGTTAGGTAATAGGATTATTTCAAAAAGTATTTGTACGTTCAATTAAACGAGGCTGGGAACTGATGTTTTGAAAGATACGAATTACTAAAACATTATTATTTTCATACGTAAGTGATGTTAAGCGAGATTTTACAACAAATAAAATATTAGCAATATTTTTGAAAAAAATTACTGAATAAAATATTAGTTCATTTTATTTAGTAATTTTTTCAAAAATATTGAGCATTAACTATCATATTTTTACTTTAAGCATACAAATTAGAAAGTTTTGAATTAACAGAAAATATTATATAAATTGTTAACATGGTTATAATTTTATAATTTGTATTTTGAGCTTATCTGAAAAACTTAAATTCTTATAGGTACTTTTTGACACTAATAATTATGAACTAAGATTAATTATTATCAAATCAAGTAAAGAAAAACTAATTTGCATCCCTAAGAAGTGAACGTTGAAGCGATAACAATATATGAAATTTTTTTAAAATAAAATTGTTCTAAGACATTTTCACTAGTGTGTTCAAACACTTTATTTAATATATTTCATAAGCAAATGTATTCTTTAAATAAACTTTAAATAAAATTGTTCGTAAAATGCAAATACATCTACAAAACTAGGAAAATTATAAAATTAAAGAGATAAATAAATCAGTTTGTCGTAAGAGTCGCTGTATTTTATTAGGAATTCATTTATTTTATTATTTTCCTATTTGTATTTCAAAACAGTATTTATCAAATATTTTGAAATAAATTATCAATTGTTTTGGATAACTTTAACGATATACTGATCATTTTTAGCACAGAAACAATCATGAATTCTATGGAAATTTTATAAGCTGTTTCTAAAAAGTAAAAAGTAGAGCAACTGTAAAAGAAAAGTATAATTATTAAATATAATTTATCATTGTTTGATAAAAAAAAATTGATGGGGATAAAACGAAGTCTAAATAACATTCAACCATGCAAACTTCATGATGAAAACAAAATTGCATAGAATATTTTATGAGAGTAACATGCATTGACAAAACTCACATTTATATTAAATAAAATGTAGAAACAACATTTGTAAGGAAATGGGTGTATATTATTAATATTTCACTTATGTAGTGCAATATATTCGATACACATTTTTTTATAATAGTGTTAAGGTTTTTTTATAATAGTGTAAAGTGCTGCTTTTACACTTCATTGAAGCATTAGAGTAATAATTTCTATATGGCATTTATATATATTTAATTAGAAAAAAAATTTAATTCAAAAAATGAATAACATATTCTATAATTTTGAGAATTCAAATAAATTTATTTCAGAATCAATAAAATTACACATGATAACAATACATTTTAAACCTTAATTTCATAAGAACATAAAGTAGTGAGTCTGAAGATTTTTAAAATAGAATGACACATTTTTGAATTGTTATATTTTAGAACAGGAAAGCAAAACAACATTTATAAATTAAATTCATATTCTGTTGTTTTTTCAAGATTTGAATTAATTAAAAAACTTTTATTTAAAATTATTTAGTTTGTAATATTTTTTTATAAATCCATTTCTGTTTTGTTTAAGTTTTAAAATAGAAAATATAGTCTGATTCATGATTTCAAGCAGGAAATAAAGAACCTTTACGAATGTACCAATCCTTCTACTGGTTGCTTATAAGACAGTTGCACTAATTTCTTCACGACAGTTTATCAGTTTCGAATATATTAGAAAAACTAGTTAACGAAATTGATATTAAAATTTAACGTATACGAATTATTTTAAATAATATTTGCAGCATTTGCTGTTTTGCAAAAGTTATTTTTATTGAAGAAAATTTTTACATAAAACATCTAAGTGAATTTCACAAAGCTTTGAAAATTCACAGCATTTCTTTTGAAAAAAAAATTTAAGGCAGAAATAAACGAGTTTTTTACAAATAAATCATTTATAAATTTCTTCACTTTTCACAAATGATCTTTTTTCCCCCCTTCTTATTTTATCTCTAAACTGTAATTTATTTCACATTTATAATGACTTCACGAAATAGATTAAAATCTGATATTATCAAAGTGGTGGCACAAGGTAAATTGTATTGCAAATACCGTATAATTATAATATAATATTATATAAATAAATTAGATTGATTAAAATATTAAATTTTAATCCCTATGATAAACAATGGGAATACGATATTAAGTGTGCAAGACGTAATCTATATTTCCTTCAACTTTTCTCTCAAATGTTAAAAATATTTCATTACTGCTCTTTATCAGAGGACAGTTTAAACAATTATTCAAGACTAATTAAGTCAAATAAATATTCATTACAAACCCATTTAGTAGCATATTCATTATTTTTGTTATTAATAATCAATCATGACTCAAAATGCTTATAATATACTGGATTAAAATTTTTTAAGGAGTGATTCTACAATTAAGTTTTTAGTCTTAATTACTGTTTGTTTGATTTATGAAACACATCTTGTGAGTATTCTTAATTATTCGATAAATTTAATACTTAAAAATATTAACTTCATTATATTTAAAATATAGTTATTTTTAATCACATAAATGTACATTAAATGCGTTTATTGAATAATAAATAAGAGGCATTTACAATTGAAATGTTCAAACTATTATTTAACTTTTTAAAATAATTATATTCCAAAATGAATGTGTTGAATGTGTAAAAATAAAACAAGTTATTTCTTAAATTATTTTTAAGAACTTACCTATTCACAAAAATATATTGTTTGTAAATGGTAAAAAATAATGTAAGATTGTTAATAAGGAAAGAAAATTATCATTTTGTTTGATAAACAAATTTCGTCACATAAATTTTCTAATGTGAATAAATCAAACTTAACTTTTTATATTATTCACATAAATAAATTACATATCTTAAATGCTATGTATTATTTAAAGGAAAAGTTATAACATTAATTCTTTAATAAATTTAATATTTTTGTGATGACGAAATTTAGAAAGTGACTTTTTACAACCATCAGTATTTTGAAACAAATAATAAAATTTTAATAATAATAAAAAGTGATAAAATTAAAAATTGTATATGTGAAATAAAGTTATTATAGTAATGAATGAAATTTAAGAATTAATGAGAAAAAGGAAATTAGTATTCTATAGTTTTAAATATTTTTACATCTTAAGATGTAAAAATATTTAAAAAATATCTGCTCTAACATATTTAAAAAATGTAACAAATAATGAAAATGTTGAAATTATTCCACATAATTTAATGGGCTTTGGCTAATCTTCAATTTTCCAAAAACATCATTATTTAAAAATAAATAATTTTTCTAAGCATTTAAAAGTTTTTCTTTATTCTAAATTATTAAAAAGGCAACATTTTTTTATGAATTTTGAAAAAATTACATGTTCTTAATGTTACGTTTCTTATTATTATTTCTTTATTATGATTGAAGAAAAGCTTCACAGCTACTAGAAAAAAATAACTGAAGAACTAAAAATGTCTTTTCCGATTATTTAAGAAATCCATATTTGAGCAAATCAGTGATCATTCACACTTTTTAAATCTTTTCTATCTTTCAATTATTGTGTAGTAATTGATTCATTGGAATGAATTTGTGTCGTGAAACGCAAGAAGCTCTGTATCACTTTTTCACATTTTTCAATGCGCTAGTGATATAACAAAAAGTTGGGTAAGATAAACATTGAGATCTCAGATTGACAGTTTCTTAGTTTCTACACAAACGATGTCAACTTTTCTCATATAAACTTATTTTTATTGTTTAAAATTTGTCTTTCAATATTTTTAGTAAGTCATTAATATTTAATGTTCTAAAAAAACTTACAAGTAAATAAAATATTATTTTAATTTTTTCTTTAAAAGTAGTCATTTCATTACAGCATGGGATTTTCTGAAAAATAATACAAACAAATTTTAGAATTCAATGTGCATATATTTATAAACTTTCTTTGTTTAGATTTTCTTTGTATTATTTTTCAGTTCCATTTTAAACTGGGATGGAAATATTTTGACGCTTTGTCTATGGACGGATAATTTTTTTTCTCCTATTTACACTCTCTCTCTCATTACTTTTTACAAAGACATCCCAATATTTCAAAATTGTCACTCGAGTTAGCAATGGAAATAATCCATTTGAAACTCGATGAAACGACTGCCATATAATATTAAATTATAATCATATTAAATTAGATATTGTTATTGATATTTTATAAAGAGAAGATTTTTCATTTAAATCTTTTGGAAATATTGAATGAAATCTCACTCTTAAGCATTTTAAGACTGTATAATTCTCAACAAATGCATGATTTGGATTGTATTCCACTCTATTTTCTTTATCACTATGCAAAAATGTAAATCTATGAATAGGGTAAAAACAAATCTATCCTTATCTAAAGTCTTATTGCAATAGAAATTCAGACAGAATCTAGTATTTTTTTTTTTTTTTTTATATTTTTAGTGTAATTAGTAGACATAAAGTCGCTTAAGAGTTTTTACAAAAATACATAAATTAGATACTGAAAATACTTCTAATAAAAAAAAAGTCTGTTATATTTGATTTGTGAAAAAGTTACAAAGTTTAAGAAAAATGAGCATTAGAAGTGAGTCGTTTTGTATCAAAAATTTATGTCATCAATTTATTATTTGATAAAGTAATCGTTTCGAAATTGATAATTCATTATAAAAAAATAAAGCCTAATTAAATGTAATTATTGCGAAACCATTTCATGAATGCTAAGAAACATCCTTATGAAAATATTCTAAAAATTTAAGAACAAAATATTTCTTGCTCATCCTTATCGTCGAAGGTCAAGCTTAGTTTCGGGCGAATTCCAATGGAATGGCAAATCTGAAAGAGTTAATGATGACCTATCTTTCGATCAGGAATTTAAGATGCTCTGAAATTCGAGGAATTTTGTACATACCTCACCTTCTTAAGCCATCATATATCTACACATTTTTCTCTTTTTGTTTCCTTTTCACTTTCAAATTCCGTTATAAAAATAGGGGTTATAGTTCAAAAACTAGGCAAGAAATAAAAATATTCCTTTATGACGAAATATATTTTATTCTTCAAAAATTGGTAACGTTAAATCATACTATAAAAAATTTAAAAACAAATTTTATTGAATAAAATTCGATTATATCTGTTATATTAAAATATATTATATCCTTAAACATTTTTTAATAGAATTTGTGAATAATTTTAGAAGAAAGCAATTTTTTTTCCATTATACTTCAACAAATCATATTTTGTAGGACATGCATTTAAAAATAATGCAAATACATTTGAAAACATTTTAATTTTTTCCATAGTAGTTAGCTTTTTATACAGTAGATATAACAATATATATTTTATTCTATTTCTTAACTGTGACTGTTCAATGAATAGGTTTATATGTTTCATTTTAAAATTCTTCTCTAATGAAAAACGTAATTGTTAATGTATAAATTTTATTCAGTTGTGGAGAAAATAAGGCATTTCTTATTATTGATCATTGATAAATAATAAAAATTGCTAAGTCAAAATTTTTAATTACGAACAGCATAAACTGCAAATGTATTTGCATTATCATTATGATAATTAACTATCTTTTACACATAAATATACTAACTTTTATATAGAATTACTTTTTCATAGTGATAATTGGAGTACTCTTTCATCTGTTTTTGGTATTCTGAATTATTTGTGTTGAGTGAAAATTTAATTTGTGTTGAGTGTCACATTAAGTGTGGTTTGGGGAAAAATTAAAATAAATCATATTATCTACGTAGAAACAGTTGTATATGTATAATTTCATATATATAATTTATTTTTTATTTTTTAAAATTCATTTGAATTTTTAAAAAAAAAAAAATCTTTACACAAATGAATTCAAAATGTCTTTCCCCTTTCAGTTATTTACATCTCTGATGAAAATGCATTAGTTCAGATGAAAGTGTAGTATTCAAAATTTTTATTTTTAATTTACTTTTTTTTCATTATTTTGTAGTTTTTAATTAGTTTTTATTTCTCTAATTGTTTTCTTTTATGTTTCTAAATGATTCATTTTATTTTATCAAATACTTTTTCCAATTAATAGTATCTTTTCCTAATAATAATAATTTTTTTTAAAAAAATTTTTCAATTAAAACTATTTTTCTATCTGATAAAAGTCTTTTCAGATTTAAGATTTTTTGTTATCTTTATTTTTTTCATTTATTCTATTAAAATTTCGGTGAGAATTCATATTTTTAATTAATTAATTTCGTAATTATTTCATTTTGACTTTAATAAAACATATAATTTATTTTAGAATTTAATACAATTTTTCTGTCTGATATTAAATATCGGCAGATATTACCAATTATGTATAGATGCAGTTTGGAATTCCAAAAACCTTCTTGGTAATCGCAGGTTTTTTAAGATGAGTCTTGTGCAAAGGCGTATCTTGTATTGAGGCATTCCAAACTCTAACAATTGTTCCTGGATAACCTGATATTATCTGTTTTTTGAGAATATCTTTCCCATTAAGGGTGAGAAAGATAAATTAGACTTAGACACAATGTCAAAATCATTATCCATTCTGCTACTAGAGCAAGTAGTGGTTAGAACCACCTGGAAATCCAACTTTGACCCTTTTCGTGACCATGCCAGGCGAGTGGCACGTGCATCTCTGATTGGCTAATGTCTCGAACGTTTTTCCAGCATTTAGAAAAGAATTGCTCTTAAGATAAGAAGAAAATAACGATATTTCAATAGTACTTCTTATCTTTTTCCGAATCTCAGGGAGTCTAACATCCATAGCTTAATGTGTTTTGGTAAAGAAAAGTTCATTTTTGAAGTATATTCTTTATGCAGTAGCTAAGATTGAATAACAATAAAATAGAAACGAAATTTTGGAAGAAGAAAGTTAATAATGCAATATAGGTAACTAAGTGGCATTTCAGTTTGTAGCTTGAATCCCCCCAAAAATTAATGTACGGAAATACCCTTAACATATTTCAGTGATTAATTACAAAGAAATTTATGAACAGTTTATATAATACTTAATCATATAAAATATCTTATAATAATTAAATATTTAAAATAGTTGTGTCAATTTTTTAAATGCTGATATTTTATTATTTTTACACAAATATGCTTTTATTCACAAATTTAATTCTCATAATTATTTCATTTTTCACGCAAATTTAATTGCTCGTATATTCTAAAAAATGTTTTAATATCAATTTCTTCATTATATTATTTATATTACGTCATTATTATAAATATAAGAATTATATTATATAATAATATAATATTTTTTTAAATATATTTATTTTATTGGAAATTATTTAAGATTACTTTTAATGCAATTGTTACAGTTTATTATCTCATTTTTCAACCTGAATAAATTCAGCTTTATTATTGTTTCCATATGAATTGAAATTTAATTACTACTTAATTTCAAATATTTTATAAATAGACTAAAAAATTGCATTTGACTACAAAAATAAATTTAGTTCTTTTAATGTAGTTCCGATTCATGGAGTAAATTTATGTCACTTGTTTTGTGATATTTAAAATTATGCCATGCAAGTTTGTAACTTCTTTGGTGAAAGAGATCATTTAGTCCACTAAATTTTTTAATGCCTTTTTTCAAATTATTCGTAAGTTCTTGTTAACTCTAATAAATATATAATTCCTTCCTTAATTTCAGAACAATTGATGATCTTTCATATTTCAATGGGTTCTTGAGATTTGTTTCGTAATAATAAAGAGATATACCCAGTAGGTTAAATTATCTGTATATTTAGAATTTAATCAATCCAAAGTAAGTAATTTTCAGTTCTGAAATAACATGTCCAATACTTTTTTTTATTTTAATTAAAATAAAAAAGTAATTAAATAAGTTATTTTTCATCAAGAATATAATTCTTGGCTTTTGCCGCAGTACATTTTTCTCAAAGAACTTCCTGTGTTTTGATTTTTACGAGGTACAAAAGAAACATTACAAAGAAAATTCCGTTTTTGTTGCGGCGTACCGACACAAGATAAGTAGACCTCCCGAGCGCTATTACCTATGGGGAAAGATTACAAGTAAGTACCCACACAATTCCTTTAGTACCCTACCCTAGCGCTATCTCTTTAAAATGGGGAACAGTTTCAACATTTCTTCCCCCCAGGGGCTGTCAGAGTATGTGGGGAAAGTAAATCTCATACATAACTGAGAGTTCAATACATCAGTGTTATGTTGACATGAGGTCTATGTTATCTTTGGCCGGTCATCTTTGTACTGCTTTAGAAACTTATGAATCATCGTAAGACTTTAACCCATTCTTAAAAGCAGCTTCCGCTTTTCAAAAGTGGGGTAAATAGGAACATTTTCGCTGATTCATTCCAAAAGTTTGAAATTCACTTGGCGCCTATTTATTTACAGATCAAATAACTCATAACCACTATTCAAAAGTGTTTTTAAAGTTTGACTCTCTGAAAACTGGCGTTTATGGCCCATTTATTACCTAAAATTATTTTTTTCGAATATTGTTGTTATGAAAGTATGCTCATTTAGAACGATAAAGCTCTATAAATTAAATTTAATTAGTTAAGATTGATAAGGTAGAATAGTTAAAAAGAATAATTTAGATAAAAAAAAATAACTGCAGAAGTAATGTATTTTCATAATTAATATACAAAAATATTTTTTACAGCTGGAAAATATAAAGCATAGCGAATAAAAACTATTTTAATCAATTTTGTGAAAAATTATATATGCTATAAAATTTTCAAAGCCATTTTCTTACCATCTCAGTGAGTCCTAATGAATGAATACATCATATCAATCATCTTAATGAATACAAAATTTTTGTTTCCTCGTTTACTGCCTTTTACTCAAAAAGTGAGCAATTTAAAAAATAAGAAGTTTAGAATTACAGAAAATACCTAATTAATGTAATGAGAATCACCTTCAAGTATTATACTTCTATCTATTAAACATGTATTTTGCATCATTATTTCATGATCATTTAACTATTGAAAATTATTTCGAATTTAAATTATTATTATAATGATCGAAGATCTGAATGATTTAATTATTATTTTGATTCTGCATTACTACGCGCAATGCAATAAATAAACTTCTATTCAAAGTAGTAATAATTTCCAAAGTTACAAGTAAAGTGCTATAAGTGTTTATACTTAAAATCCATTAAAAAATATGCAATATAAACATCATTCTTTTAGCTATATATAATAAGATCATATTAAATTCCTTAACTTTCACACGATAAAAATCAATATATTTTTATCACCCAAATGTGAGTCTTCACTTTTTTTTATTTTCAATTTACCCAATTTAAAAATTTCATTTATTACTAATCTTATTGCTAAAAGTATTTTCATGTAAGAAAAAAAAAAAAAGTATGAATAAAAGTGCAAAAAATCTTAAAAAAAAAAAAAAAATTCTTCTTTAAAATCTCGAATCAATCATTTGTTGAGATTGAATTTAAACAAGTTTAATATCTAACATCACATTTTTAAGTTAATAGTAACGCAAATTTTTAAATTGGTTGGATTGAAATCAATAAAAGAAAGAAGACAAAGATGATCAGAATTCACAAATTTTATACATATATATATATACCATAATATCGTAAAGATAATTGAAATTAATTCTTCATTTCTCCATGAGCCGCACCCTTTAATGCGATCACGGAAATGACCCTAAATGTAGCTTTTCTGTCTTCCATTTCAGGTAGCAAGTAGCTAAGTGAGGGGGTCATCGAGGAAGGGGGCTCAGCAGTCAGGTATGATCGGCACGCGTAGAATCTACATTGTTCGTGACAGACTCTCCCATTGAAACGACTCACTACTGGCAGACTGTGACGTTGGTTGAGAGAGATAGCCGCTATCTCTTAAAGTGATGCTGTTGAGGTGTTATTAGGTTGGAATTCGTTCCCTTTTCTTATTTATTTTCTGACTTGCGTTGATCATATTTATGGTTCTCTTTGAGAAATCGCAGTGCTAAGGGAGACTTTAGGATTCTTGAGAACCGGTTGTTAAAATTCCATTAAATGACTATTGTTGTTAGCTTTTCAGTTGACACTGCATTTCTCAGTAATAGCTTGAAGATTCTGTTATAAATAAATTACTTGCTAGCAATTAAAGATGAAAGTTTTTGTATTTATTACTGTTAAAATCTTTCGAGGCAATTGTCAACTTTAAAATCAATTGGTTATTTTAAATTAAAAGTTAGTAAATTATATTTTTTAATTGATTTAATGAGATTTTTTTATATATATAAAATACGGATGTTTGAAAGTGTCAGTTCTTTCAAAGGAAAAAGTAAATATTTTTATTTAAATACGTGATCGCAATTTTAAAATATTTGAAAATGAGCATAAATTTCTTATTTTTCATAAATTACTTAATATTTTATTTAAATAACCTGAAATTTTTAATAAACAGTTCATTCGACAGATAATTTACTGTAAATCACATTACATTATATTTTTTTCTGAAGTAAACAATTCCTATTTTATAGAAAGTAATAAATAATATCAAATATTTATATTACCTGTTGGATGATAACTTTAAAAATATATTAAATTGTAAAGCAAAGTTTGGATTTGAAATCAATTTTTGGAAAAAAGTTGCTAAGTAACAAGTGGATAAATGAGTTGTGATGTTAAAATCGATCAATACTTTTATTAGTAATAACCGAAGTGAAATATAATTAACATTCTAAAATAGAGATTGCAATGACATAATTTATGCTAACAATTATTATTATCACAAAAACGTTTCTAATTCAATTTTTTATGTAAATAATAATCATTCAATTTTTTATTAAACATATGAAGGGAAGATTGGGAAGTTACGTTAGTATGTCTTATGTGGAGTAGAAGTTATAAATAGAAAATATGATGATTTGTTTTGCACAGTTTTTTATTAAATTTGATAATTAAATACATAAAAAAACTTGTTAACGTAACGTAAATATAATATAAGATAAAAGAAAATAGTAATAAACTTGAAATAAAAAGTGCATGAAAGATATAAATTCACCATTAATTTTTGTAGCAAATTTAAACAAAAGAGATTTGTTGAATAAAATAATAAGGGCAAAATAATGTAGGAACAAAACCTAAGTTAACTGATGAATTACATATGAGAAAGATACAAGCTCTCAGCAAATACATATGCATCTTTTCATTAAATGAAAAATACTTGATGGACATTTGCAAAAGCTTGTATTTTTTATTCTATATGATTACTAGTAACGCGTGAGTGATTTTTGTTTAATTTACATTTTTTAAAAATATAAATTAAACAAAAATCATTTGCATATTATTTAATTTATATTCATTAAATAATAACTAACTTTTCACTTTGTATAGTTAATTGATTTATTATTTTGTTGCTTTCACAAGTTACAATTTTTAAATGCTTTTATGATTTTTTCCAGTTTAAACTATTTTGTAAAGTTAAATTTAATGTAAGCCACTTAGTAAAAATCAATATTCCTATATTGACTCATTTAAAACATTGTGTTTAAGAGGTTTCCATTTACGGTTTAACGACTATTACGAAATTTTATTCAAGTAAATTATTAGACTACATTTACTTGAAATTTCTTTTATTTGTTCACCATTTATGTAAATTAATTGTTTTTAAAATTTTCAAATTATAAATTTAATTTTAATTCAATTAATTTTTAAATATTTTTTTTAATTTTATTTTTATTTGAATGCATCTATTTGTGTATTTTTCGCCCATCTATTTCTAGAATAGCGGAAATCAAAATTCATCCTTCTGAGAACACCAAAAAGTTATACGCATCGGGATGCGAAACGGGGTGTGTCAAAAATACATCATCAATGATTCTTTTAAAAAATTCCAAATTTATTCTATAAATGGGATGTTACAATTAATAGAAATATTTTAAACATATGGATGTTTCACTTGCCAAATTGATTGACTCCATTTTCTGAATTTTATTAACTTTTAATTCAAAAGCTGCATATAATATTTGCACCTATTCTAAACACATTTCATCCCTAATAAAAATTAAAACTGAAAAACCATATGAAAATAATATAATGAATGTTAATTTAAAAAAAACATTAATTACTTTTCATTATTTTCATCCATTTTTTTCTTTTATAAATACTTCAAAGAAGCCTCGGTTATATTATATCGGTTTAGCAAATCATTCATTTATTAATGAGGTAGTAATTAAAATGTAGATTTTTTTAACATTATATAATTACATATGCAATAAGGATTGCATAAAAATTTCAGAAGCAAGGATAAAATAGCTGTTCATTTGCCAATTATAACAAAACTCAATAAAATTTTTATATTTGAATATTATTTTCTTTTATTCAATATTCTGTAAGCGTTTTACCCAATAGGAGTGTGCTCCCATAATTCTAATTTAATCATTTTATGTTCATTTAATTGCATTGTTTTCTCTTTCAATTATTTACATATAAATAAATTTACATTAATTATTATTTCTCTTTTTGAGGTTTTATTAATTTTTTTTGTATAAGTTTTGTTATTATTTGTCAAAATTATTTAAATTTAAAATTAAAGAGTCTATTTTAAATGTATTAAAAAAAACTCAAAATGGCAAAATGGCAAGTATGAATTTATTCAATTCATTCTTGTTCTATATAAGTTTTTTATCCATATTAATTTACCTCTTTTATCTTACGTGTTTTTCTTTTTAAATAATAAATATCCTTATTGACTATAAAATCATGATAAAGGATAGTTACATTGAGTTTAGAAAAGAGAGGAATATGAGAAAGCAATATTTTTAAATAAGAAAATTTACTTCTTCAAGTAGTTACTATAATAATGTAAATCACTTTGGAAGAAGTATTTTACTTTTCGTAAAGAAATTGAGAATAAAATACATTTTTTGAGATTAGAGAAACTAAATCTATTAATCCCGACAAACCAATTTGAAAGAAAAGACTAAATTATTAACGAAAAAAGAACACATATTATTGGAATAATTTCATATAGTTTTCATAAGTAAAATAAATATTTGAAACTTCTTTTAAAATTGCTGAAAATCATTTACGAGAGAATTGAATACTCTAAAATATTCTATATTTTTAAATTAGTATATCGGCTTTTCTTGCTCTGTTTATATTCAACTTTTTACTGTGATTGTCTTTTTATACATTGTATGTTTTTCGAGTTGGAAATAAACATTATTTATTTCCTATAAACCACAAACTTCGATGACATCTGTGGCCTCTACCATTTGGAAAGATGTTCCTTATAAAACGTGAATCACGTTTATTTCTGAGTTATACAGGTAAAGATGAGTCACAAGTGGCTCACGGCCACCATTCATCGGATAGAAAAAAATATGAGGAAGTTGATAAAAAAAAAATTTGATTTGCAGGAAGCTGGCCTTTAGAGCAGAGAGTACTTACAATTATGCTGATAAGTAATGACACATCTAGAGCTTAACAGCACACGTATGTTTGTGGTGACAGAAATTTTTATTTTTCTAGTGCACTGACCTGGGACACTTTATGGTGGTTTCAAGGTTTTATGTATGCTTAATGTTATTATTGAACATAATTCTATTTAACATTAAGCATTTCGTAATGAGTCCTTATGGACTAAATAATGATGCAGTAATCAATATTTTTTAACATATGATACCAAAAGTGGATAAGAAAGGTGAAACAATTTCTTTGATACTAATTTGGCTTGTATTCCAAATATTTGAATTTACATCAATGAATTTAGCTTATAAATTTACCCTTTCTTTTCCTGCATCAGTGTAAAATAGAAAATGTGAAAAATGTCGTTTTATTTTTTTGTTCGGAACAAAACTCTATTTGTATGGAAAAAACAAAAGAAAACTTGTTATAGATTTTAGAGCTAAACATTATATGCAATAATTATTAAGGACGATAATTTCTTTATAGAATGGATTCAAATTAAAGTTTTTCATATTTACACAGTCAAAGTGGAAATTATTATTATGTTTTTAAGTAATTAATTGTATAGACTGTTTAAGAAAATTAAAACTGAACTTTAAATAAGAAAGCATGAAAGGAGATTTTCTTAAATTGTTTTATAAGCACAAGTGATTGTAAAAGATTAAAAAAAGCGAACTTTCAGTAAGTATGAAGAAAATTATGTTTATTTCATCCGATCAAAAAACAGTATATTGATTTCAAATTTATTTAATAAAATATATAAAGAACTCACTTAAAATTTAAATAAGGATAAATAAGAATAAAGTTGATTAATTAAAACCATTTACATTATTTCTTAGATTTATAATGGGTGTTGTTAAGAATAATTTTTCACATACACAGAATTGTTTTAAGTAAACATGTTTTGAAAGAAATTATAAAGATTTTTCAGTATCTAAATCCCTAAACTTAATGATTAATCTTGATTGAAAATACTTCCAAATTATTCCTTATGAAGTATACTTTAATTGATGTTAAATAACATAAATTTGAGCTCGTTTCAATAAAAATAATATGTTCATAAATAAAATATTTTATGTACTTTTTAAAAACGATTCTATATTGCTTATGCGATGATGGTGCAAAAAGGAATAATGAGGATTTGTAAAAGTAATAAAATTTTTTTAGTCTTCATTTTCGAAACCAATAAATTATCACCTTATTAAAATTTAACAGTAATAATCGCTCTTACTTGAGTAGTATGAAACAATTTGTTCCATTTCCCAATTAAATAGAACATCAACCGATTAAATTCAAAGTTTTTGCTCTCAGGGCATTCGCAGGTGTCTAAAATCAAGATTTTTTTTCCCACTTCACTCCGCACTGTCTCAGTAAAGTGACGTCAAAATGAGTCACACAGAGCATCCTGCTCTTCGTGATCTGATGCGTTGTCAAACAAACCGGGCGGCTATTGCGTAATGTTGTGTAAAAAGAGGAACACGAGTTGAGCTTCTGTTGCTGACTTATTCATTGTTTTGATGGTCGAGATATTCCCACGCCCACTTATGTTTTGCCACCATTTTGTTTGTTGTTGACTCTCATACGGGAAGGGGTAATAATACCAAAGAAGTGTAATTGAAGGTTAAGAACCTATGAGTCATATACCTGCAAGGGAATTTCACGTTTTATTTATATAGGATAAAAATGCCAACATAGGTAATTGGAACTGAGTTGTGTAATATTTTACTGAAAGGTTCACATCAACAGGAATCGATAAAGCATTATAAAGCTATAAATAATTTGATGTTTAATATTTAATTAAATGTTTTTAAATAAATAAATCTATTTAGAAACTACAATAGACTTTTTATTTTTGAAAACCCTTTACATAAATTTTATTCATTTTTCAAATTATTACAAATTTGATATTTCAATAATTATAATAATTACTTCTAATGACAAAATATTTGGAACTGGTTGGTTGGTTTTAATGGCTCAGTGAATATTTTGAATTGCTATATCATCATATTTAAGAAACAAAATCACTTTTAAATGACTCTCTGAGTTAGATTAACTTCAGTACCTAAAGATAGCTACTACAAAAGGAAATCACATTTCACTTTTCTAAATAATGTAAATGTTATTTAAAGAAGGAAAGATAAATTTCCATGACAAAGTAAGTAAGTTTTATAAAATGTAATGATATATAAAACAAATATAAGTTTCCATAAAATTTAATACTATAGATTTGTTACAATAATAAGGGAAAATAATTTTTCAATTAAATTTGTGTTTAATTATGTAGAAAATGTTTATTATTGATTATGGGAATTGCGATAGATGAATTTAGTCAGTGAGAGTAATAAGTTAAAATATTATTCCGTTGATTAGTATATTTAGCTTAGTATGTATAACAAATTAAATGCTGGTATTGAAGAAAATTCATTACATGTAATATTTTTAATGATGAAATATTTGAGAATAATTGCACTAATCTATTTATAAATAAATACACATTTTACACTTTGTTTTTGAGAAAATTGAGTGTAAATTATGTTGCTTTAAAAATTATTTTATTAATGAATTAATATTTAAAAGCAAATGACAATAGCGTCACTTTTATTTTTTTATAAATAGATGTTGATACAGTTATATAAAGATAATGAAGCACAGTACTTTTAAAATATATTTTGAAGTTACGTGTTCCGTAAAAGTATATAACTTGTAATTTTTCATCATAACAAAACGATCTACTAAACTATTTAGTTATTTTAAGGCTCTAAAACATTGTTAATTATTAGTGTGTTCAAGATTTCTCGATTTTAGTTAAAATAAACGCAAGAACCACTTAATGAAGTATGAAAACACACGTGCTTCATTATTTAATGACATTGGGAAAATGATATTATATATCTAGGATTCGTTTACCATAAAAACACACCATTTTCTAAAGATAATGATTAAAACTGAAAATATATAATAAATTATGTTTCACATAAAAAAAATTTTTTTCACTACTGCCAAGATCAAAAGTTGAGTTTCCGCTTTTTGTTCTTACTTTCAAGGATGAAAAAGGCGCCCAAATAATTTTGAACTTTAGATCAATTATTTCTTGCGGTTTTAGCAGTTTGACATGCTGGGGGGCTGTGAAATCAATTCAAATTATAGAAGTCCGCCTTTTCTTTTTCATAAGTCATATCCATTATGGCATCGATATACGTGAAATTTTAAAAATAAATAATTAAATAAATTGACTTTAAAAAGTAATGGAATAAAATAAATTTAAATTTTATAAAATTACATAAATAAAAGAATAGAAAGTTTGACGACTTTGTTTTGATTCTGTTTGACTCATAACGGTTCATCAAATAGTCTTTGAAAATTAAAAATAGTTACAACTGCGATTGTATTAATGGAAAATATGAAATTGATAAAAACAATTATTACAAGTATTTAAACCAAGTATAGAAAGAATTTAGATATAATGACATACAATCAATTCAATTGCAATAAAATGAAATAATATAAATGTGTTATTTAAAACTGAAAATGTGCAGTTTAACACACCACTAGCTTAAGAATACGAGTATAGCTTAACCTTTATAGGACATTGTATATGATATATATAATATTATATACATTGTCCGATAATAATAAATAATTATAGGACTTACAATAAATTGTATTATATACACGCAAGCATGCACACACATACACTTATATATATATATATAAGTGTATTTATAAATATATATATATATATATATATATAAATTAGGTTGTATATACAAGTATAAATACAAATGTAAATACAAGTGAAATAACTTTCAGTGTAATTCAATTTTTAAAATTGCATTCAGACCTCTATTAAATAATCAATAAAAACGCAACATTTTTTCCTTACTAAGATTTTAATTTACATTTGAATTAAATTAGGCTAAAGATGCTAGATTTTGCATCCTTAAAAATTAGCAAAATCTTAGAGATGTAAAAGCATAAACTTTACAACTATATACATTTATACTTTTTCTCTAGAAGATATTTTAGTTTTACTAAATAGAACTTTTTATTGCTTCTAATGCAAGTAAGTTCGTAGATTAATACGAAAGTAATTTTTTCTTTTATCTATTAGGAATAATTAGTTAAATAGGAATTTAATATATGAAAGAACTACAAAAATATAGGAAAATTTTAATTAATTAAATATTAATGTGGAAAAATTCTGCTTACGTTCTTAGGAAAATAATAAAGAAAATTACTATCTTTTAAAAATTTTCAGGCAAATTATTTCACAATTTATGAAGTAAATAAATATTTACTGCTTGATATTAGTTATTCGATTTGTTAATTATAAAATATTATTTCAAGAATACAATATCTCTTTAAAATATCATACGTAAATAAAAATCCATTTGCTTATTCTATTAAGGATCTATCCAACACAAATATTTCATTTCCAGTTTGAACGTTCTCCATGTACTTTTCAATATACTCTGTAATGTTTTGCTTATTTATATTACAAATTACAATCACAAAAAACTTAAATTTTAATTTTTAAATTTCTATTAAATGCTTACAAATTTCGGTTTTTAAATAAGTATTTTAAGAAAACTTACAACAGGTTACAACTTACAACTCTTAAAAAATATCCTGACTTAAGTTTTATTGTTCATTATTTGGTTTTCATTTTATAAAAATTAAATTAAAAAAAATAAAAGAAAATAT